>OY292396.1:31832479-31943045 GCA_958496205.1 Idaea biselata
AAGATGGATTGGCCAATTAGGTCCAATATTGTGGCCTCCACGTTCGCCTGATCTGAATCCACTTGATTTTTTTTACTGGGGTGTTTAAAAGAACAAGTATACAAAAAAAACATAACCACAATTGAAGACCTGCGTCTACGCGTCTACGAAGCGGCACAACAAATAGGAGAAAAAAATTATAATCGTGTCCTTAAGAGATCGTTTATAAAAAGGTTAAGGGCCTGTGTAAGGGCAAGAGGAGGACAATTTGAGCATTTGCTGTAACATTATGACATATTAAATCTTAATAAGTGTCCTTTTTTGTACAATACTTGTTTCAACTTTTTCATGTAAGATAGTACCTTCGATGCATTCATAGGACTAGCTTAGTAACTTATGACAAAAAGTTATTAGTATAATACTGTTTTAGAATCCTTATGAAATAGGCAATTTTTTTCAATAGTCGGCCAGACAGGTTTCATACATTTTTTTTTACACCACAGATGCTCAAACTTAGCAGAAAGTAAAGTTTATAAAACTAAATCTATCTTTGGGGACATCCTGTAAGTTACTAACTATAGTACTCTGTAAAAGAATAATATCTAGTTTTTAGTCCCGACACCCGACCAGTGTCACAACACAGCAGCTTGCAAAGAGCCAGCTCTTGTTCCAGCTGTCGGCAAGTCAACAGTGTCGTGCGAGCGGCGTCTTTACTAATTTTTGTCGCCCTCACAGTTCGGTCAGAGTCTACGTTCCTGATGATGGCTTTTTAAAGCCGAAACGCGTCGAAGCATGGTTAATGATTGGTGTCACTAGCACTGAAGCACATTTCTGCCGCATGCAAGGAGCGGTGGGAGGGTGGTGCTCTTTGCAAGCTGCTGTGTTGTGACACTGGTCGGGTGTCGGGACTAAAAACTAGATATTATTCTTTTACAGAGTAGTTATGGAGTTCCGAAAAGTAACGCCTAATACAATCAATTAACTAACTATAGTATTAAAAAAAATTAAGGTGATTTTCAAACATCAATATTAGTGAACACATGGCGAAAAAAAAAAAATCGCTTAATCTGTGGACGTGATACCCCGAAATGTGCAAAAAAGTAGATATTTTTCAATTTTTACTAAAACGTGACGTACAGCTCGAACCGTTTGGGATAGAAAAAAAAAACGTATTCTAGGCGGCCAACCCTTCCCCGCCAGCCGCCCGTTCAGGGATATCCACTGGTCTCCGGACATCCTGTATATAGCTCCCGATCCCGTGAGAATATCGGGATCAACCTATGCTACTTCTCGATAATGTAGCTTTCTTTAAGTGAAAGATTTTTTGAAATCGGTCTAATAGTTTTTGAGTTTATTCATTACAAACATACGACACACAAAATAAAATCCTCTTTATCTTCGATCATATATTATATTTGATCGAAGCTCTTTATAATAGTAGTGTAGAAAGATGACTATTATAAAGACATCTATTATATCAATAATGTAGACGTTAGATTCTAAATAAAATATTTATCAAATAAAGTCTTACCGTAATTATAACAAGAGATCTCGATTGGCGGTTTGTTGCCAACACAGAAAGGTGACAGTCCCGCTGGAACCTCTCGATTTCCTTCCATTCTAAATGAAAGTAGACCTCCTTGCATAGCTCTGATTGCTCTACCTCTCTGTTCTGTGTTCCCGTAGACTATAGATAAGTCAAGATGTGGAGTTGTTCTGCTGTACTGCAAATAAATTGGCAGTATTTACTTACAGGTCTAATGATCGAATGCATAGAAATTAGTCATAGATCATCAACGAGACCCAATTCTCTAAAACTATTTATATATGTTATAGCATCCCCAACTGTGACCAGCAAGGGTGTAACGTCAGGCTACTCCAAGGAGCAACCGTCCTGGATCTGTTTTCGACAGATCGTGTCCCCAAATGCTAGAGTCATAGATCATCAGCAGCAGAAAAAGAAAAATATATAATTAAGATGTGTCTGACATTCGGTACCTATGTCGCCAATCGTCATTGATTATTCGCATTGCATCGCCATTTGACGTTGTTTCAAAGACAATAGCGAATAGTGCAATATTGTTATCGAAGCTTATAATAAACTATTTAGGCTACTTTTTGTACGGATAATTTCACCATGCATTTGGTGAAGTCACGGAGATCATCACAATATTAACATAATATTATTTACCCTCGCAGCTGGCAGCATATTGGATATGCAGCCGTAATCCTGGTAAGTCTCCTCTCTGGTAAGGTTCATACATCTGATGCCTGTCCGACGCAAGTATGGATCGTCTTGCGGTACCGTTATCGGAATGCAGTTTGCACCCGCCGGGTTCGGGATCTGGTTGTTGATGCAGCAATCGCTGACGATTACATAACGGACTAAAAGCACAGATTTTTATATTAGGTAAAGTGTGCATGTCAAATGGCATCCATACCTCCTTAAATTTAAAAATTAAAACCAATTTTTCAAACTTACGTAAGTGAGTAAGATCTGCAATCTCGACGAAGGAGAAAACGAAGATGTGAGCGGAGAGCGTTGACCAATGTTTGTCACCGAAATACCCGTCTCCGAGAAGCGTGGTCCTGATCATCCTGGTGGAGGGTAGAGGGGACCCATCTTTAGCTGGCCGGAGAGTGTTGCCTGATGATAAAAAATGTTAGGTATCTAAGGTTGTATTTATTTAATTGTTGTGTAAAAAAACCCTCAACATATCGGGCCGAGATCTGGATGTAATGTGTTCCATTTCCAGTTAGTTTAGATACAGGGAATTAAACATAAGAAATAACCAAAATTTCAATCCTTAGTAGGGAAGTTTTACGGAGTAGAACTGTGGTAATACTGCACATTATATAAGTTATGTACCGTAAATGTGCTTTGCTCCCCTATGGGTGACTATGCTCATATTAAATTAAATGTTTGATCGCATATAATGTTCAAATATTTGTAACATTTCGTTTTATTGTGAACGTATCCGAAATATCTGATTTGTTAGACTTGAAGGGAGGCTTCGATTGGCGATCAAACATTTGTTTTATTGGGAGCATAGTTACCCATAGGGGAGCACAGTAAGAACATTTTATGGTACTTAATAAGAAATAAATAAAAAAAAAAAATGTTAAAAAATAATTTTAGTGCACTTTTAGTGCACATAATAATTTTAACAGTGCACTTATTGCACATAATTGTTTTAGAGCACTTTCGACTAACACTAAAAATTCTAAGTAGGCACCTAATCCTTGGAAAAGGTACTGGCCTCTCAGCGAGGTTACTCCAACAACCCAGTAACCTAACAAAATGAATGATACACCTAGAACCTACCTGGTCCATAAATAGGTGGCAGCAGCGTCAACATCGGCGTGAGAGCACCTCCTTTGGAGGGATAGTGAGGGTTAAGGCAAGTCCCGTCAACCCGACGACCCTCATTTTTATCGCATGGCTTCACCATCACGGTGCAAAGTCTGTGTACGTAAATAAAATAAATTTAAAATGCTACGTTTTCCCTCATGTAAGGATTTTTGACTTACGAGTATGAAACAATTAGTCATATACCTACTGTTAAGTAAAAGTCGATTACATGAAATTTAAAAATAATACCGACAATGGATATAAATTAAACTCATTTTTCAATCCTGAAGAAACCTGTAAAGGTCTCGAAACAATGCTAAAAGTAAAAAACACCACGCGATTAAAACCGAAAAATGAGTTTAATAATTAATATATTAAAATTTATAATGTAATAAACTTAAATACTATAAACTATATACCTACTATTAAAAATGTACTAAATAAATTAAATGAAACTGCAATAATTAAAGTCAGTAGGTACATTAATTTAATATAACTGTTAAGTTGGTTAATAGAGTAGCTAGGTATGTATCTAGATTATGTTTAGGGTTCCCCCCCGAAGGGTTCCCGCCTTGTCGTGGCGGGGGGGCTTAGTTACCGTGGCTTGGTCACCCACGGTGAAGCTAAGAGGAACCTGAGGAGGGGCCGCTCATCAGAGCTTTAGGGCAAAGCCAACGATGAAGCGGCCAGTAGGCTGCGTGGTGTATGGGCGCCACGCAACTGAGGCGGGCCGCAATGCCGTATGGGAGGTATTGTGGCTGAGAGTTGGGAGGCCGCGGCGGGAGAGGAGTGTCGGTGTGCTTTTGCCGCTCGCCCTACCTTCCGCGGCCTTGGCGGGGTCGCCACCGTTTTGATGGCGGACGCGGTGGGGCTGCAGGGGAAGAGGAGTGACGGTGTGTCGTTGCCGCTCTCCCTATCCTCTGCAGCCGAAAAGTGGTTGGCGACGGGACCACAGACCTGACCCGACCAGGGGTGTACAGACACGGGGTCGTCTGGCACCCACGTTCTTTGGTTCCCGAGGTGGTCACGGCGTGCCACGTCCCCTGGTGCGCCGGTGATGGGGGCGTTCCCCCTGAGGAGGGTCCGGTGACGGATGGCCGTGGCGGGTTACACGGATGAATGCGAGAGCGTGCCCGTGTTTCCCACCATTAGCGGTAGAGGAGGTGGACCGTGGAGTTTTAGTGGGTTGGAGTCCCACAAAACTGCACTACCTCCCCGTGGTAGTGCAGTGCATCTGGTTATCACTAGAATATAGAGATATCTGTTGAGTCTAGGACACTTCATCTTCGCTAATCATGTCAATGTCATTAATATTTGAGTCAAATAATGATAGAGGGTGGTACAACAGTGGAAAGAAAGAAAGAAGAAAGACAATAAATTTATTCAGACAAGCACACAACTACACAACAAGAAAAATAAAAATAAAAAAGTAGATACCTAAGGCAAAGTATGTTTCTACATAGGTACAGCACACGCGCTACACGCTCCATCACTCGCCTATTTGGATCTTAACGTTTGGCGTAACGCGCGTGAAGACGTTGCGCTTGATAGTATGTTTCTAACTCGAAGGATTTCATACAAATTCACGAGTCCAGATATCGTCACGCGTTTGGCGTGTGGACTATGTATGTTTCTAACTTTATAGAATTATCCCTTTCCACCTCTTAACATAATCCGATTCTGGTGTTTTTTAAGTGTGTAATTAATTAGTAAATAACAAGCGCCGAGACGTCAATTAATAGGTGATCTTTGATAATTATATATCTCACAAAAACGTTTTATATATTTCATTTCAAATTCAAATGTCAAAGTTTATTTAAAGTAGGTACCTATATGTTTAAATGTCACCGCAGTTATGCACTTTCACTTGTAATTAATATCCCACGTAGGCAGGTTTGAAAACGTTATGTTTTTCTTAAATATATTGTTGTTAAAAATTTGTTACTTCGTTGTTCTACTTAATTATGTTTTAATTATATTAAGCTAGTACTTACGCAGTTCCATTAACAACATTGTCCAAGAACGTCTTCCGTTTCTGCTTCAACGGTTTCCCGAAATACGCATCGAAGAGTGTCGGTTCCTTCAACTCGATGTAATGATGCGTCGACTCCTGCGCATCGGTCTCCTCCAAGTCCACTACATCTCCACCGCTGACAGCTAACACAAACAGACACACAAACAAACAACCACGCAGCTCCATTATCACCCATAAACAAAAATCTACAGGCTTCACTTCGCTTTATAAGACTCCTACATATTGAAATCAGCATTTCCTACGATTGTTTTTAAATCCGTCTTTAATTTACTTGATTAGTTTAATTTGATTAGGATACCTATAATTATTAATTATTAATACTAACTGTCGTGCTTTTATAGATTTACTCATAATTTATTGCGATAAAAACAAGGCATTAATACTACTAATAAATAAATTTGAATAATTGTTAGATGTTTGTTTGTGGGTGTGTATGTGTGTTCCTTTACCTAACTTAACAGCTCATTCTTACAAAAACTGAATGCGATGAAACTAATAAAATTAACAGACGAAGCTCTAGTTCAATAAAAAAACACGATTCAAAAAATATATAAAATAACCCGTTTTCGGTTGTCGTCGTTTTTTTTTTTTTGGTTAGTTTTTTGTTTTTAGTGTTCTTTTAACTACCACTAAAATAATCAAATTTGTAACTGTAACCATAACTTTAATAATTGAGAAAATTTCTGATGAGAAGGTGGTTTCAGATGTTCCATTCATAGGTATCCATTCTTTATGGCCTTAATCTACTGGTGGAAATCAAAAACAGCAATTTACAGCACTGTCGAGGTGCAATTCTGTTCATAACTCCGAAAAAGATAAATAAATCCGATAAAGATCGGATGAGGATCATCAGGAAAATAATTATCCAAATCGGCCAAGGCATCTTCGAGTAATCGGGGAACATACATAAAAAAATATTACAAAGAAAAAAAGTCGGTTAAAAATACCAATACAATAATTTTTCTTCCGATATCTTTTAAAAATCGGTACTTATTGGGCAGGCAAACCGCGGAACGTAGCTTGTTTATCAGTCTAGTCGAAATAAACTAGTTTCAGCGTGATACACAAATCATAAATAGAAAAATTAATATTGTTGAACCTATAAACCTCATTTTTTTCAGCTTACATCGCTTACTTTTTAACGTAAAAATAAATAATACGTTACATGTACGTTACCTAATTAAAGAAAAAATCTAAAATATACAGTTTTTTTTGCAGTGTAGGTTATTCGATACTTTGGTTCAATATCAACAGTGGCTGCGTACATTATGAATGTTTACTGTATTAATAAAATAAAAATTTATTAGAGATATTGATATTGAATACCAATATTATGCTTTTACTCTCCTAGCCTGGCAATTCTTTAAAAAATATAGGTAAGTACTAAGTACCTCAATGCCACTCATTAAATTATTCCTATTGATGTGTTGATTCATAAAAACACTTTTATTTCTAATTACATTTTCCCGGGTCTTTATCGCGTATTATTATTTATTTATTAAGGCCATTTACTCTCCGATGACAAAGATGTCGCAGCAGTTAAGGTCACCGAAGGACAGTATTCCCTACCAGATGCCAGGTGTATATAAGATTGATTGTAGCTGTGGTAGCTCGTATATCGGCCAAACGAAACGAACCATCGCTGAACGGGTCAAAGAGCACATAGCTGCAGTCAAGAACCGCCAGGTGGAGAAATCGGCAATTGCAGAACACCTCCTATTATCAGGATCAAACCACTGGATTGAGTTGCATGCACCCCGTGTCCTTTCCACTGAACGACGATACTACTCCAGGATTGTTCGTGAAGCGGTTGAAATTAAGAAACACAAAAATTTCAACCGGGAAAATGGATACAAGCTCTCGTCTACGTGGAATCCGGTAATAGGAATGTGTAAGTGTCGCGAAAAAACTCCAGTCGTTTCAATGGATATTGTGAGTGTAGTATGTCGCGCCCCTTAGTGTGCGCATGGTGTGTCGCGCGCCTTAGACTTGTTTACAAATTATGACGATAAAAAAAATGTGGGTAGTTGACCTACCCGCGGACAGTAAAAATGTGGGTAGTTTCACCAACGGTCCACAAGCAGTAGTATATAAGAAGACGTCGCCCGCCGCTGCTCCAGTCCCCTCGCGACCAAGACCATTGTAACATGGTTGAAACGTCGAGGTAAGAAAATAAATAATAATACGCGATAAAGACCCGGGAAAATGTAATTATGATAACAAATTGTGTGAATTTAAAGAGTTTACTTTTATTTCTGTTTCCATCTGTTTCGATTTCTCTCGGCAGATTTGTCTAGGTACTAGAAATACTTTAAATGTAAAGTAGGTACCTACTACTTCTTTAAACATTCACAAATTCCTCGTCGAATTTATAATGACGATTTTTAAGAGATATTTTTCTTTTAGAATATTTCTAGTAAAAAGACTCTTGACTAGAGATGCACCGGATATCCGGTTGCTATCCGGTATCCGGCCCATCCGGCCATTATTTTACTATCCGGCCGAATACCGGATAGTTGCGCACTATCCGGCCGGATACCGAATAGTGATTCTGTTTGGTATTTAACTTCGAAAAATGGTCTTTTTCTATTTCAAAATAGTTCCACAACGGAGATCGTTTATTTGCCATTATTTTAGACAAATAAAATAAACACAGAATGAAGTACAAGTTCACAATCAAGTATACACTACTATACACATTAAACAAAAAAACTTATCTATTCAGCAAAATAGGCGGGTGCACGTGTACTGCATACAAAATAGTTTCCTAATAGAAATAGAAATGACCTAATAAAACTCGTTTCTTGCCTAGAAAACGGTCCGCGCGAACCTACAATACGTAACAGGTCAATCAATCATGTAACAGGTTGAAAACTGCACGACGCGCCCGCCGCCGTTCTTAGCTGTGTATGATCAAAATCGACTCAGCCGTTCAAAAGATATGTTGCGTCAAACTCGGAAAGATGGCAACAATAATGCTTGAAATATTTTACAAAGAGAAATACATCATTAAAAATCTTCCCATGACAGGATTTGAACCTGTGCCCCTCGCTTGCCGGGCGAGTGCGCTACCACTGCGCCACACGGGAACCCACGTGACATGGTGAACTTATGATTATGATCTCTCACTTGTTTTGTTTACCGACTAAGGCTCGGTAATGCCAATTTCGGCTAATGCCTTAAGCAATAAAAACATAAGAAATAACAATAATGCTATCATGAAAATGAATGCTGATGGAATTGCAAGAAATCAACAGGAATTCATTATTTATCGGTATACCAGAATCTGATGGCAAATAGGGTAAAATATTTATTTTCCATAGCAACCCTTATTTAATCGGATTATACCATCTGGATAGGTACTTTGATATTGTATGTAAACAATAATGTATGAAAAACGTATCAAAACTATAATTAAGTTAAGTTACATGTATGAACATGTAATTATTACGCAGTTAAGCGTAATAATTACATGTTCATGACAGATGTAGATGACAGTGTCACATAAAAATCACGAATTCTTTTTTTCTCATGCCATGAGTCATGAATGAGATTCTGATAGACCTATAAAGACCGGCCTTCAAAATAGGTCTTCGAAAATTATATTGAAGATTCAAATTTTTTCCCTTGTAACTTCTAAAATAAGAGAATTATATCTTTTAATCTTCTTCTTTCTAATATATAAAATTTCCATGTCACAATGTTAGTTACCGTACTTCTCTGAAACGGCAAGACCGATTTTTACCAAATTTTATATGCGTATTCAGTAGGTCTGAGAATCGGCTACTATCTATAATTTATAAGGCAAAACAACGTTTGCCGGGTCAGCTAGTAATTATATAAATATATTCATAATTAGTCATAAATCGCAAACCGCAATACGAACTACAAGAACTACAACAAACGTGATTGCGAAATATTGTTAATTATACAAAACCTGTTGAATAGATATTATCTATTCGAAACCCTTCGTGCGCGGGTCCGACTTACACTTGACCGGTTTTTATAGGTCTACCAGAATCTCATTACTCATGTCATGAGAAAAAAAAGAATTCGTGATTTTTATGTGACAATGTGATCTACATCTGTCATGAACATGTATCTAATTATTACGCTTGACTGCTTAACTATTACAGTTTTGATACGTTTTTTAAACATTATTGTTTGTAAACTTTTTAAACTAACACGATTGGAACTCATAATTTTATATCACGCGAATAAGACCCGGGATAATATAAAATTATTATTGTTTGTACCTATCAAGATGGTATAATCCGATTAAATAAGGGTTGCTATCCTACTATCCTACTAATTCCTTCCTACTATCCTACTATCCTACTAATATCATAAATTGTATTTTTGTATGTGTTTGTACTACTGTTGTAGTAGTTTCGTAGACTATTTGTTCCAAACACACAAATAATTCTTTCTTCTTTATATTTTTGAATAAGTACCTATATGTTGATGATATAATATAGGGGAAAGTCGGCTATATCGTACTGCCAATAAAATGGCACTTATTTTCCTGTCATAGGTAGTCAAAATAACAACCTTGATTGGGGATATCATTCACAATCAAGGTTGTTCATCATTCATTAGTATTAGTCCTGTCGTAAACGAAATATTTAAGTGGTCCAATATAACCGACTTTCCCCTAAAATGATCAATTTTACCTTCAGTTCCACCTGACTGGGTAAAATGCACTCATAATTTTTACGAACTACCTAAGACTGAGACTTCGCTGACAAACGTCACATAAACTTAGTCATAGTTTAAAAGTACAGAAGTATATCTTTCTAGCTAGAACTTATGATATTAATATTCTCAATGTAAACAACCCTGAGAAACTAAGAAAGGTCGATACCCGAAGACTTAAAGGTGAAAGGAGCATCTTAGATCTAACGACAGCTTCGTAGCTTGATTAAAACACGTATTGGACGTTATGAAGGAATTCAAGAAATCGTAATGAACCGTTCAAGCCATTGCACCCAGCCAGGTCAGTCAACCGCAGTCAATGCAGAATGGCTGTAAATCTAACAGGTTAGTAGGTAAGTTGAGGAGCTTATTGGCCTGGCTGCACCTGCTGATCTTGAACGGTCGTGCAGGTTTTAAGCAACGCTTGGCGCGGTCTCACTGATCGCGTCGGTATTCCCCCTTAAGGGGACAATCTACCTACTCTTTTCTCCATACAAACTTTACAAACGTAGTCGACTGTTTTCTCCTTGAATATGTTTATGCATTAAGTCCTATATTAGCCATGACCCTACGTGTTGATTTTTTTCTTTTTCCAGTATTTCTGAATTTTATTTCTATTCTAATTAGAAAATGAAAAAAAAAACAAAATCTAGAGGCATAGTCATGGCAGATACCTATAGGTTTTTTTTATGGCATAAATATATTTGCTCTAATATCTTTATCAAAAAACAATGTTATCGATTTTCTCCATGCAAAGAGGCAATTTCATATTTTAACACCTACCTACATAACAAATATTTTTCAACGTAATTGCCCCGCAAAAACTCGAAAATTCTAAATAGATTCGAATATATTAATCATGCATGACGTAATTTAATTTTATTGTAAAAATTCCAATCACATGTCAAAAAAAAAGCTATTTTCTCGATTTTCACCATGCAACACGGGAATTTCATATTACACATCCATAACAAACCTTTTTTTAACGTGATTGCCACTCAAAACCTCGAAGATTGTTAAATACATTCGAGTTAATAAATCATTATTCATAATTTAATTGTAAAAATTCCACTAAACAAGCTCCTGAAAACGAACGGACGTAGATAATTTTAAAATTATACATTATTGCTTGCTGAATTGAATTAATTTGATTAAGTATTTACATTATTCTATGATTGAACAAAATGCGACTGCAAAAACGTATACCGAGAAAAATAATAAAATGGAAGCAATCATTGGTAATCACGTATAACTTGAAAATCACTCTACTCTACTCAATTACACTTTTTTTTTTGCAATTTATTGAATCCGGGGTCACACCTATGTTGAGATGCTATTCAACGATATTATATTTAAAAACATTAGTTTTTCCATAATTAATGTTCTTTTGTTTGTTTTCTTTATTGTAAGTACTTACTGTTTTATTTTTTGTGCCGTGTCTTTTGCCAATAAAATGTTTGCTATTCTATTCGTAATGTTCAGGCCCCTGTTTCATAAAGCTGACAATCCGACAGGCGCGACATATGTCGAGAACCGACAATTTGACAATTTTACTGTTTCAAAAAGCCGACAGGCAACAAAATTGTCATGGTGGAAAATTTACAAATAAGTCAAATTGTCGCGACAATTTGACATTTTTCTGTTTCATAAAACTTTTTGTGCGACAGGTGACAGGTGACAATTTGTCGGGAAAAACTTGACAATTCTGCTTTATGAAACATAAAATTGTCATGACGTATCATCACTGATAGAAGTGAGCTGGAATTTGGTGAGCGTATTCTATAAATGATGTAAGCATCCTATAAGAAAGGGTTTTTACAATTTCTACGGGATCGGGACTTACGCGGGTGTAACTGGAGGACCTTTTTTTTACTGATTGAATGCAAATTGCCGTATCTAATCTTAAAATAAAACACAATTATTTCAAATTTTTAATCCAAACTCTCATGTTAATTTTGCATTTGCATAGGTGCAAAATAAAATAACCACGAAATTAAATGTAGTTTGTAATTATTAATAACTAATAACCACTAACATAATTTATTGAAGATTTGCTAAATACTCGATCCTAGGTCATTGGAAAATAAAATTGTACCTAATACCTACCAATATAAATATTATAATTTTGTACAAATATTTCCAAATCACTTTTAAAATGCGATACTTACAAATCGTCTATTATAATGCCCTTTCTCGCGTCTCTCTAAAGAACCATTTCTCGATACAAGTAGGGAAGCGTACCATTGATTTTCGTTATTATAAAAATATGATAGGTAGGTACAATCGTCTATTTTAAGCTGGAACGGAAGGCTTAGGTGCATCTGCTGGAGGAGCAGGCGCATGAGTTGCAGGTCCAGGAGTTGCAGGTGTCATCGGAGGCAAGCACCTTTTCGCCTCCTTCCAGTAAGAGAGATTTATACCAGGAATTTGTTTACAACCCGTGTATTCATTCCTAGAAATAATTTAAAACATTTTATTGACTTCTTCAACCAAACCTTTAACCAAGTTAAGACAGTTGTTGTCATATTTTATTCAATCGAATGTATTTCCATGGATAAATACGATTTCACTTACGTTTTACTCGTTATAAACATTGCTTTTGGTTGTATTGCCTTGATGCCATCTCCGCTGTCGCAGACAATACGCGCTATGCTGGTCTGTTTCACTGCATGAAGTTGATCTGGAAATTTAATGAATATGTCAAGTCCACAAACGTACAAATATAGTTTGTTTGATTACACTGCTACAACCCAGGATACACCAACTTACAAGGAAGTCTAACACCGAACAACTAGAAACGAATCAAAAGACGATATTATGATAAATATTGATGAAAATGACTCTATGTTGTGCTAAGTGGTCGCCTTCCACCGTGAGCGGAGCGGAGCCATTAATGTGTCAGTTTAAAAACTAACGGTCGTTCTTTTTGCGCGATCGAGTCCAAAGGTGCCGTAGGTCTATAAAAACGATCGTTGTATGTTAAACTGACACATTTTTAACTCCGCTCCGTTCACAGTGAAAGGCCGGCATTTTAAGGTTGACTATACTGTAAGAGTTCTCTCAATTAATTATAACCCCTTATAAAACGGATAATGTTTTAGTTTTATCCTACCTGCAGTGAGAGCAGTGGGATGGTCTCCGTGTTCAAAGAAGTACTTGTCTGACTTCCTCCAATCCATTAACTCCACATCGTTCACGTCATCGTACAGACGGCTAAGCTGCTCCACTTTCTAAAGAACGAGAAACGATGAAGAGGTTACAAAGAGAGATTTAGTTTTCTATTATTAGTGTTTTTGTCATTCAAGTTATTCAACTTGATAATACCTGTATACTACATGAAAAAAGAGATGGAAAAAACTTAGTAAACTTAGTCCAGATGTTTAATAATTTTCTACATATCGGATAAAGCAGTAGGTACTTACATCTTTATCAATAGTGTCTTCGAAGTCCTCAAAGTGTTCAGCAACCTTCATTCCGCAGATCTTCCTGTAATAGTTGTACGGAGCTAGACCGGCGTCTCTTCCACGCATCATGTCTATAGCCGATAGATCAGCTGCTGCTTGTGACTCACCGAATATTCGCTGACTTATCTACAATTTAAAGACTAATATGTACACACAGCCTAATTCATAAAGAAGCAGTCTCCCGTCCTTAGATTGCTAATATCGAAGGATGAAAATCAGGGATACATCACGTCATGTAACAAGTTGAAACGCTTATTGGCATATCAGCGATGGTAAAACAATCAACAAGGCACATAAAAATGGCAGACGAAAACTTGTGCCAAATCTCAGATTGGGCCACAGTAACAACCCTAGTAACCTTGCTAAGATTGTTAGTATGTTACCTGGCAAGAGCAAACGTAAACTAGCTGAAGGATGAAGCTCGCCCTTCAGATTTGGCTTTCGTCTTCTATTTTTATGTAGTTGAGGATATTATAACAGCAGTAGCCATAGTACCACGATTACACAGGTCCATAGGTACCAAGTCCAGTACTATTCATATCAGTCATTAATCCGCAGTTTTCCCAATGGTTCTACGCAAACCGATGGTTGTCCTTGGTTGCGTTTAAAGTGTAGACATGAGTAATTGCCGTCGACTCTATGCATGCTAGGAATAAAAGAGTTCAAATTCTTGATCAGGGACTTTAAAGCCCCGTAATACTGGGCGATAAATTGGTCAGTCTACATCCCGAAGACTTAAGCGCCTGAATAATGAAATGCTGAATAATGAATAATGAATTTTATTTTGGCGACTTACATCAGGATCAACAATTTTGTCGTCAATTCTTTGAGAAGGTTGAATAATAGCGCCCTCTGTGAGGTCAGCTTCGGTGTTGTTGAGATACAGGATGCCGGTGCGAAACGAGTCATCTACTATGGTGCGACTGCCCATGTATTTGTGGTCACGGTATAGGCTAGAAATGTTTTAACAAATTGGTACATCATCATTAAAGAATGTGCTTATTTTACCACTATATCGTCAGGTCCTGTTGAACATGTAACATACTCATTTAGCAAAAAACAGAACGACGGCGTTTCAGGCCTGTGTTGGAGGTTGCAAGGGTTTACGCATCTGGGGGCACGGTAGTGCCCCCGCCAAGACGAGCCAGCGAAGCGTACGGGCACTACCCACCTTTTCTCGAAACGTTTCGTCGGATTTTTGAACCCTCATAACTTTGGTTTGGAATATACCAGATAAAGGTAATTCACGGGGTATAATGTTTATAGGGTACTTAATAAAAATCCACAGTTTCAATTACATAGCTCCTATAGTTTAGATTTTATTGATATCTAAAAATCCCCAATTTCGTCACTGATTCACTCACTCACTCACTCACTCACTGATAGTAATCAAAATTCATAAGGTACTTCCCGAAGTCCTAGAAAGCTGAAATTTGGTACCTACGTAAGCTGGTATTAGTACACAAACAACAAAAAAACCCTAAAAGCTGAAAACTTTCACCCCCAACCCCTAAAATTAAGGGATGACAATTTGTATGAAACTTCCTCAAATTTTGATTCTAAGTATAGGAATGCTTTGTATATTGCCTTGTTATAAATAACAAAATACATAATTTCAGGATTTTTAATAATTTACCCCTTACCCTTTAAATTAGGGGATGGAATTAAGCGCGCGCAAAACACTTACCTAATATGTATTAGAGGTATTAGAGGTCTAAAAAATTGATTAATAATTAGAAATATGTACCGCTGTCTCCAGTGGAGGACAACGAGGATGCTTTTTAAAAGATGTTTCGTTATCCACCAGTGGTGGCCAAACGAGTGGTGGGCATTGGAAATATTTGGCCTAAACCTTCGATCATATATAAACTATAGATACACGGTCCCATACAAAATCGAAATCAAAAATCGGCACTACTTCAACGCTTATTTATACGGACATAGTATAGTTTAATGGAAACCTTAATCACTGGGCAATAAGGTTGTAAAAGACTTATGCACGACTGACAGCGAAACAAGGCATATCGGCTGAAGTATGCCTTGTTTTGACGGCTCCATTTCTAGAGCGGCGACCGTGCATCTATAGTTTATATATGATCGAAGGCCTAAACGAACGGCGCGGCGCGTAAGTCGTTAATTCACATACTATTAGAAATGAATTAAAAAGAAATTTACTAATAATACATTTATTTATTTAAGCTACCTACAAAAAGAAAACATTTTCATGTAAAATGTAGCCAAGACGAGAGCGAGACCATATGATGTGCACACTATCAAAAAGTTATCAGATGTCATTTAGAGCCAAGCTTATAACTCCACACGCCCCGAGTCCACAAGCTTCACTATCACAAACTCAACATCTTAGCTAAAATATATGGCTTGGCCGTTTCATCACCGTAAGAACTAGGTATTGTGTAATAGAAAACCTATGCAAGGTTGCGAAACGGCCAAGCCACATATTTTGGCTTGTTTGTGATAGTGAAGTAAGGTGCTTGCGGACTCGGGGCGTGTGGAGTTATAAGCTTGGCTCTATATGACATCTGATAACTTTTTGATAGTGTGCACATCATATGGTCTCGCTCTCGTCTTGGATACATTTTACATGAAAATGTTTTTGTGGGGGATTAGACAATACGATAGACTAAAGGCGACCTCAACTCATTAAATGCACGCATCATGTAAAAAACTCTCTTTATTCATATTTATACGTCTTATTTTCTTATCGTCGATTCCGGTAGGGATAGTGGAAAGTAGTTTGCTGTATCGCTGTATACAGCCCACTTTCAGGAGCCTTTTATAGCTTCGTTAATAGTGTCATGAATAGCCTTCATTTTGCAGGATCATTTGAGAATAACATCCTGTCCGTGTACGAAGGGCATATCCACTAGTCGATGAGACATAGGTTGCTCCTTTTGGCCAGGATTATAATAGTAGTAAGTCAAATACTTAGTATTCGGTATTAACCTCTATAGACGATTCTGATAATTGAAACTTTCTTAATATTTCGATTACTCACTCCACAAGTCCTGGCTGGAAGGCATGGAAGTATCTGCTGCCGATGAGGTATTCACGATAAACACCCGGCGTATAGTGAGGGTCAAAGTCGTTGACATGCCCATGATGTGACGTGATTATACCCTCCGCTAAGGCATTCTTATAACCTGATGGATAACAGAACACCAATATGTTGTTTCAATTCGAGTTTTTATACTATTGATTCAGCCTACTATTAACAAATTGATATTGAACAGTATTCCATTAGCAAAAGTAATTGAATATTATATCTACATAACATACATAATATGTCGCAAATGGAATAATAAGCGCCAAGGCACCAACTGCTAGGTAAACTGTGGTTACGGATACAGAAATGAACAGATACCTCGTTATCTTCGGCGCGTACAGTTCGCAGCAGGTTTGCCACACTATGGTTTTTGGTAACAGTATGCGAAATGATTACCGTTACGGCTCGCTAGTCAGTAATCCAGGGTTTTATTGTGCCAAATAACACAAATCGATCAAATGCAGAGGTCTGACGGTACATTACAACTATCTTTTAAGTATATAAGGTCACCCATACGCTTACCCATAATTTCTGCATTTATCTCGTAGTAAAATATGTACTGCCACTGAGCGATGTTGATCTGTCGAGCTGTGGTGTATAATTTTTCATCATCCCAGCAAGGGTTTTTACTAGCCAGTTCACGCGCCAGACGGTTGTGCTCGCGGAAGAACCACAAGGAAACCAGTTGGCCACCGAGTAGCGCATTACCGTGGTAGTCATCACCTAATGGACAATATTTAAGTTCATATGAAGACATTTTTGAAAAAAATAACAGTATAATTAAAGACATTTTTCGGTTTGAATCGCGTGGTGTTTATTACTTAGGTCTCGAAACGTTGAGCGTTGTAACAATGCTAAAAGTAATAAACACTACGCGATTTAAACCGAAAAATGACTTTAATTTAAACTAATTTTATTTTAAAAACTAGCTGTGCCCGCGACTTCGTCAGCGTTTTTCGGACTACCTACCTGTCGCCATACCCCAAAACATACATAAAAATAACTAGCCGAAACCAGACGGGTTTCGAGCAACAGCTAGTACATACATAAAAGTAATGGCGAATAGGTATGATAGTATTATGACTATAGGTAGGATGTTTACTGCTGAGCTAGATATTTGTTGTTGAGTTTGTACTACACTTCTCTGAGGCTGAGCATTCCTTAAGAATGTGCGACAATATTGACAGTGTGTCCCCGCCACGGATGGCTTATTATTGCTGAGAAGTTAATCGCCTCCAACCTCCCCTCATAGCGACCCCTTTCCACACATCTGAGTTTAGGACACACGTTATTCTGAGAGTCTAAGCTTCTGAGCAACTGATCATGATTTACCAATACTGGTACTGAGCCACAGCAAGCTAAGCAACTTGCTGTGGTATCGTCTACTAAAAACACTGCGGTCATATGAAAACATGTATACAATATTCTCCATAACAATTCACTAATATCTGAGCATAAATCAAAGCATAACACTCACCAGAGCTTCAAGAAAACACACACAATATCAAAAACAACTGCACCGTCCTGCGACTGACGCTCGCCTGCCGGTCAGCCCGTTACCCATCCAACCGTGTCAAATTATTTGTATCTACCTACAATACCTAAACCTACCTAAATTCGCGGCAATTCGCGACACTCCCCACGGGAAAGTTTAAGAAAAAATATACATACTTTATGTGAGCACAAATCAAATTTAATCTCAATATCATTAAACATATTAAACGATTTATAAAATATCCATGATCTAATAATATATTATGTCATTAGGTACTCGTATCAAGTGAAAGAGCACAAATTAGCTGAGCCGTCCACTCTCGTAGTTTCATTCTCGCTTTCTGAGCCGCTGCGCGCTTCGGTCTGAGCTGAGTCCCTTTGTCTACCTCACCACGAGTAGCCTGTGCATTATTTGTCTGTTCATTATCAATCTGAGCTGATAACTGAGGAGAACCGGGCATATGAGAACTATCAATCTCCATATGACTTATCTGAGGGGTTTCAGCCGTTTTATGTTCATCCTCTAACTCTAAGGGATACAAATGGCTGATAGATCTGGTTAAAATCTCATTCGGAGAAGTGGCAACCTTTGCTACTCGAATCTTTCCGTCAGATCCTTTGATTACTGCGGATACTTTTCCAACTTTCCATAGTACTCTATTAGGACCACCCTTTATTTGGACCAAATCTCCAACTATCGGCTCACGGTCAACTACTATCCGTGGTTGCCGATGTGTACTTCTTCGGTCTCTCAAACTGGTCAGATACTGGTTAACGAACATCTCAATATATTCTCTTAGAATTATCTGGCCTCGCTTCCAACCGTCAATCAAATTCGTTTTAGTCAGCGTAGCAGGCTCAAGAAATTCATTATCTGAGGATTCAGGCATTGATGGTCCGCCAGGACGAAGGAAATGTTCAGGTGTGAGCACATGTTCGATTTCTTCTCCTACTACTGTCAGCGGTCTCGAGTTAACCACAGACTCAATTTCTTTAATCAAAGTACACAGTTGAGTATGATTAAGCAAATGTTTATCAACAGTCTTTTTAAGGCAATTCTTGACTATTCCTATGAGTCTCTCGTAATAGCCGCCATACCACGGAGCGAGCTCTGGATTAAACTTCCATTTGATTTCGTTCATAATACAATATTCACTTGTCACTACGTCAGCGGTAAGTTTAAATTGCAACGCGTTATCTGAGATGATTAACTTGGGCACGCCTCTTGCGGAGATAAACCGACGCAACGCCAACAGGCATTCCTCGGCAGCAGCGTCTGCTACCACTTCCATATGGATTGCACGGGTAGCTAAGCATGTGTATAACGATACCCAGCGTTTCTCTGTTACACCGTTGATATTTACTACAAGAGGCCCAAAATAATCGACTCCTACGTAAGTGAAAGGGTTACTATACTTGACTCTTTCAGACGGAAGCTGGGCCATCGGTGGAAGCTTGAAAGGTCCCCCTGAATATTTTCTGCAGACATCACATTTCTTGAGAACTTTTTGCACCTGTCTACGACCATGAGGAATCCAATACTTACGTCTTATTAAGGATAGCGTATGAGATACTCCTACATGAAAGTTTTTTCTGTGAATCTCGTCAATTATTTTGTCTGTCAATTCATGACACTTCGGTAGAAGTATCGGATGTTTCTGTTCAGTTGACCAATCAGTATTGTCTAAACGTCCCCCACACCTCATCAATCCATCGTTATCTTTATACAGTCTTAATGACCGCACTATATCTGTCTGAGTACCTTGTAGCTCTTTTGAGAAACACTCCTGCTGTGCCATACGTATATCTTGAACGTGATCGCTGTTTTCTAATTGTGAGGATTGCTGCGAATTCTCTTTGAGTTGGCCAGTCTGAGATTCTTCAAATTCCTGTTGTCTATCCGAAGGACCCTCCGCGGCAGGAGAATTGCAAACTAAGACACAATTTTCTGATTCATTTGGAATATCCGAAGGCCATTTTTCTGATCGATAGTTTAAAAAGTCTGGCCCTTGCAACCAACGTTGAATATTGGATAACGAGGCATTTGGTCTCGTAGCCAAGTCGGCAGGATTAAGCTCTGACGGAACATGGCGTATACTCAGGTTGTGATTCTGTTTGATTTCTTCTACACGTTTAGCTACAAATGGTGGGAGGAGCTTGTCAGAATTACACCAACTTATAACAATTTTGCTGTCTGTCCACAAGATTAATCTTGTTACATTGAGTTTCAAAAACTTGAGAACCGTTTGCATCAATCTACTTCCTATAAGAACTCCTAAAAGTTCTAACTTAGGAATTTGGAGATCTGTTTGTTTGACTTTTCCTACTAGACGTGACTTTCCGATGACAAAGTTAACTGTTACACTTTTATCTGTTGAGCTACGTAAATATAATACCGCTGCGTAAGCTTGCATTGACGCGTCCGTGAAAGCGTGTAACTCATGAGTAATTTCGGTTTCGTCTAGACCTTCTACAAAACATCGAGGAACACTAATGTCTGAAATATACTTAAGTCCACCTAAGACTATTTTACTTTGCTGCAGATTGTCTTGTCTTAACTTCGTATCCCACTCTAGTTTTTGACGCCACAAATCTTGGAGAAATATCTTAGTGGGCAATACTAATGGTGCAGCGAAGCCGCAAGGATCAAAAACAGAGGCAATTATACGCAGTACTTCTCTCTTTGTGTCTACTTGACTTATGTCTTTTTCCTTCAGATCAAATCGCAGGCTCATCCTGTCTCTTTTAAGATCCCAGTTAAGACCTAAAACTTTTAGGTGCTTTGTCTCATTGTTACGGAATTGCGCGGGAATATTGTTCACAAATTGTGTCGCGTTAGAGTTCCACTCGCGCAAATTCATTGAGAGATCATTAAAAGACTGTTTGGCAATATGATACAATGATAGAGCATTCTTCAGTGAATCCGTCCCAGTGACCAAATTATCGACGTACAAGTCATCTGCAATCTGTTTACAGGCTTCGTCGCAACCTTTTCTAAGATGATATCGAATTGTTGCGTTTAACAAAAAGGGGCTGGATATCACGCCGAAAGGAACTCTCTGAAATCTGAGGTGCAACAAATTCTGAGATGATAGTGACAGTCCAACATTCGCAGGCCACAAGAACCTCGTGACATCTCGGTCTTCATCCTGGAGACCGATTTGAAGAAATGCTTTCTCGACATCTGCAACTATACCTATACGATGCTCCCTAAATCGAATCAGAAGTCCAGTAAGATCTTCCAGCATGAGAGGGCCGCGATATAGGCATTCGTTTAGACTTCGGTTCCCTTTCAACTTTGCCGAGGCATCGTATACCAATCGCAATTTATTTGCATGGGCTATGCAGTGGTGGGGAAGATAGTGTACTGGGTGCTCTGCGGAGGTCGAAGGGTTCTGTACAATCTCAATTATGCCCTTTTCTAGTTGTTCTTTCAGAATAGCGTCGTATGATTGAATAGTATCACCGTCAAGCCTCTTTAACAGGCTATTTAGCCTACCGAAGGCCAGACCAAAGTTTGATGGTAAGGCCGGTGGGTATTCAATCCACGGCCACTTAACATGGTACCTGCTGTCAAAGAATTGGGTCGTTTCATTGAAAGATTTGATGGCCTCAACGTCACGACAAATCTTGGGCGAATCGGTTATACCTATAGATTCTAGGTCCCATAATCTTTTGAGATTGTCGCTTCTCAATGGTAGGTCTGGTTCAATAAAGGCAGAACAATCAATTTCTGAATTGACATAGGTAAGTACAGAAAGTTCAGTTTTGCTGTGCTTTAAATTCCTAGTGCAATTTCCCGACCAAATCCATCCAAAAATAGAATTTACCAGATACAGCTTTTCTGTCACCTGAATTTTTTCACCGGTTAGAAATGAAAAATAATAATCGTTCCCTATTAATACGTCAACACGATCACCAAGGGAATTATCGTCAGCAAATATAATATTATTCGAAATGGTGCTGGTCTGAGCGTTCACGGGAGAGTATGATAACGTAGGAATACAATTCGTTATGTGTGGGACGATGTTAGCATGTACAATTGCATGATCATTAGTTCTTGTTACAACCTCAAAGTTCACAAGGGGACTCTCAATTTCTTTGGGTCGATCTGTGCCAAATGTAAATACTGACAAGTTATTTTTCTCTAATTCTGGTAAACTCAACTTATTCGCAAGATTTTTGGTTATGTAAGATCGCTGGCTCCCGCAATCTAAAAGTATTCGGCATGCCTCCGTTTTACCGGGGCATCCCACTTTATTAAGCGAAACAACAGCAGTTTGTAATATTGTTACCCTATCAGGGTTAGGATCGCTAATATGCATGTTATTAGTCTTTACTTGATCCTTCGACGGACATAAAGCCCTATTATGTTCTCCATACTTTCCACAGTGCCGACATAGCATATGTGACCTGCACTCAGCTGATTTATGTCCTTTTGCAAAACAGTTATAGCATCTACCTTCTAATTTTCTTTTTCGTTCACAAATAGTCTGAACAGATTTACACTCATCGTTAAAATGTCCATTACCACAAAAAATACAAGATGGTTTCACCATCTTCGAAGCAGGCTCTCTCCGCTGTCTACTCTGGTCATCTCTGAGCTGTCTTTTCTGACCTGGCTTGTCATCTCTGTTATCGCTCTGATGTTTATTTTCATCTACCCTCCTATAAGAACCTTTATTGTAACACCCTTTGCTCTCTTTCCTGTTAGATGAAAAATTCTTTCGAAATGGCAAGCGCGGTTCACTAGTGGTCTCTGAAGCACTGTGCAGAACTTCTGTTGTAAATTTTACGCCCTCAATTTTGCTAGTACTAGGTGGTTCGAGATCATTGACATCCGTTATCCTATGTGACTCTTCACGTGCTGATATGATTTGCTCTAAGTGTAATCTAATATTGTCTACTGTCTCCTTCTCGTTACCCATTTGTACACGCAATTCATATATAAGATCCTTTGGGAATCGCTTTTTTATTGTAACCCTCAGATGGTTATGATTCACGTCCTCGCCTAACGAACTTAATACGCGAAGGTGTCTCTCTATCTCGTTAAAAGCTCTTCGACAGTCTGATACAGTGGTATTAGCAGTTTTGATAGCGTCTAAAGCCGTGTAATGGGCATTTATTATTATATCTGGCTTGCCGTATCTGTTTTTAAGAGTAGAAACGGCTATTTCGTAGTTTTTGTTCGTAGTCTCTAAGCCTTCTGTAGCGCGTTTTGCCTCACCTTCTAAAACCGACTGTAAGTATAAGAGTTTGTCAACGTCGTTAATTTTTCGACTATCTACGTTTGACGAAAATTGGTCCCAAAACGAATGCCATTTCAAAACGTCGCCGTTAAATTTTGCGAGCTCCATTTTTGGCAGTTTGCTGGCTACATTCGAATGCTCTGCTTTATCCTCCGCGGTACGACTTCGTGATGCCTGAGAATTCGCAATCCTACATTTTATAGCGTAGTTTAATTCCGTCACCAATTCTTCACCTTTGATTTGTGTTGCCGTATATTGAGATAGCTCATCTACCGATGCCTTCTCCACTACTTTGTAGTAATTATACATCTCGTTAATGAATCGATCAATGGAAACCTTTAACTTAGTTGATATTATCTGAGCTTCATCACTGTCACACTCAACTGCTTTATCTTTGAGAATTTTCAAAGTTTCTTGACCGGTATTAATGAGAGACTCCACGTTCTCTATTAGTATTTTTAATCGAGTTTTAACTACCCCTTCCATATTAAGTACCCCTAAAGGATTCTTGTTTACTACTGTTGGTACTTAATGGAAAAATATGAGCGAAATGATAAAGTGCACAGGCTACTGAGGTACAATTGAGTTGGAAACGATGGTTTCAACTGTAACAACAGACGATGAAAATGGATTAAACGAGCTCGTGTTAGTCTGCTTATATTTAATTTCTAACGAATACAGTATGCAGGTGGGTAAACGCAAAACGAATTATTTTTTATGAGTATAGCGTAAAACGATTTTATGATTGATTGATGAAATGATTGGACGCATATAACATAACACTATATAAAATGTAGGTTTTGTGTTAAAAAAAATAAGTTATCTTTTAGGCACTCAATGTTACGCTAATCATTATTATGAATGTGTCACTTATAAAAAAATATATTTTATAAGGTAAACAATATCTGATCTTTGTTTTTATATAAATTTTAACGCCACTTGCTTCCATAATTTTTAAACTGATAAATTTACTAAATTTATTACCACGCCATCTATCGAATTCCGTATGAACTTAACGATAACGACAAAATACAATATGGCAGCACTTGTAGGAGCAAAACGCAAAAAAACACATCAAAATTTTCTAAATCGCAATAATTTACAAATTTCACAAAAATATGAATAGCACCAGACTATTCATAAAAAAAATATCCAAGCATCTCCACCATGTCGCCATACCCCAAAACATACATAAAAATAACTAGCCGAAACCAGACGGGTTTCGAGCAACAGCTAGTACATACATAAAAGTAATGGCGAATAGGTATGATAGTATTATGACTATAGGTAGGATGTTTACTGCTGAGCTAGATATTTGTTGTTGAGTTTGTACTACACTTCTCTGAGGCTGAGCATTCCTTAAGAATGTGCGACAATATTGACAGTGTGTCCCCGCCACGGATGGCTTATTATTGCTGAGAAGTTAATCGCCTCCAACCTCCCCTCATAGCGACCCCTTTCCACACATCTGAGTTTAGGACACACGTTATTCTGAGAGTCTAAGCTTCTGAGCAACTGATCATGATTTACCAATACTGGTACTGAGCCACAGCAAGCTAAGCAACTTGCTGTGGTATCGTCTACTAAAAACACTGCGGTCATATGAAAACATGTATACAATATTCTCCATAACAATTCACTAATATCTGAGCATAAATCAAAGCATAACACTCACCAGAGCTTCAAGAAAACACACACAATATCAAAAACAACTGCACCGTCCTGCGACTGACGCTCGCCTGCCGGTCAGCCCGTTACCCATCCAACCGTGTCAAATTATTTGTATCTACCTACAATACCTAAACCTACCTAAATTCGCGGCAATTCGCGACACTACCCATCGCTGAGCAAAAGTCTACACTTGAATGGACGACCAGGGAAGTCTGTTGCTGAACAAAAGAGAATCATAGCAGAGTCTATTTAAGAGTAGATTTTGCACAGCGCAGATGTAGGTAATGTGTTGCATGCTTATTCGCATTACTTATAATAAGAAGTAGCCTTTATCGAAAATTAAAAAAAAATCAAAACCCGACTTCGAATTAAGGACAAAACAATAAAAATAAACTCTCCAACATACAATGCAACTGACTTTCTGTTATGTATCTTTTTATATCTTTTTTTTACTTGGGTACTGCACCTTATGCACTGTCAGGCCACTCTCGTTGGGCTCCCTACCATAGGTTTACCCGACAACGGCGGCCTTTCCAAGCCTCATCTCTGCCTCTGCCCGATGACAATCCCTCTCAGTTTCCTCTCCCTCAGCACGGTCACGCCACCGTCTCGAGGTCCCCAAAGCCGGTCATAAAGCCCCCCCTCCCTCACCGAGTTCACCACCAGAGGCTGAGGTGATTTTTTATAGTGGTTATAATCCATGCGGCCCCTTTCTTGCGGAAAGGACCCCCGAGCCCGCTGACGCGGGATTACGGATTAGAAGCCTGGCAAGCCCCGTTTCCCACCTCGTGCGCCTCTTAGCTTTCAGCTACTGAGTCCCCTCACAACGGCAAGGTGGACGACCATCTGGAGGGTAAAACGTAACGTCGTGTCCGGGACTCGTGACTCGAACGCGCAGCCGTCGAATCGGAAGCCATCACTCGGCTCGGTAGGCCACCGTTCCTTAAAAAGGGAATGCGCCGGTCTGTGATTCGAACGCGGAACCCTCGACTCGGAATCCATAGCTGCCATTGGGCCACGTAAACTACATGCAATCTGCATCTACCCAGTAAGACTGCCCGATTACAGATATATTTTTTTAATCCATTTTATTGCATTTTCAAGATTGTAACCGTAACTTTAATCATTGAGGAATTTTTGAGAAGGTGGTTTCAGGTGGTCCATCAATTTGTACCTTGTTCTTAATAAGCCGATTCTATTGATGGAAGTCCAAAAATTAGTAATTTACAGCATTGCGGGATGCTATTCTGCTCATCATTCCGAAGATTCTCATCAGATCTTCACCAACAATTTATGGAACCAACTCGGGACTCTCACTCTCCAAATAAAAAAAGAATTATCGAAATCGGACTTTATATGCCGGAGTACGGTTTGAACATATTCACATACAAACAATATGCGGGTAGAATTGAGCAGATCCTCTTTTTTTTAAAGTCGGTTTAAAACAACCATTATAAATAATTTCCGTATGTCCGAAGGATCCGGATATATGGAGAGACAAAGGTATACGGTATTTTAGGAATTTCCTGAAAAAAAAACCGGATATCCGGTTTTTTTATTTTCGACCGGATATCCGGTTAGTCATGTATTGATTCCACACAACATACTTCTTCAATACAACATTTAAACTAACTAAGTAAAAGCAGAAAAATCACTTTATCCGGATAACCGGACAAAATATCCGGATAAAAAATAGCCTATATGTTAATCGGGGTCTAAAGCTATCTGCATACCAAATTTGGTCAAAATCGGATAAGCCGTTTCTGAGATTAGCGGGCACAAAGGCACACACAAACAGACAAACAGACAAACAGACAAACAGACAACCAGAAAAATAGAAAAATAGGTTCTACTGCGTTAATAGATACCCCTACAATTTATCTTTTTTTTATATCTTCCAAAAACAGACACCGATAAGTTACGATTTTATTATATGTATAGAAGATGTCTACATATGACATATGAAATCAATATCAATACAACATCGCGAAAAAATAAGAAAAATTTTCAATTTTCAAATCTGGAATGAATGTTTCTTAAATAAAGTCTTACCGAAATTATAACATGGGATCTCTAATGGCGGTTTATTATTAACACAATAAAGCGATTGTCCTTCTGGTACCTCCCGATCTCCTTCCATTCTAGATGCAAGTAGACCTCCTTGCATTGCTCTGATCTGTCTACCTCTCGCCTCTGTGTTCCCGTAGATTACAGACAGGTCAAGATGTGGGGTTGTTCTGCTGTACTGCAAATTTAAGGCAGTATTTACTAACTAGGTCTTATTAAATGTAGACTCGATGAAGTTAAAAATATTAGTTCGCCGTTCGTCGTTGATTTTTGTCTTTTCGACGAACGAAAAGTGCCACTTTGCTATGGAAGCGCTATTTTTGCTTTATTTACAATTAAATCAACATAACTAATATTTGACCGGGATCGTGTTCAATTACGCAGTACCTACTGATAACCATATTTGCAAGTTTGCATTTACCCTAGCAGCAGGCAGCATATTGGATATGCAGCCGTAATCCTGGTATGTCTCCACTCTGGTAAGGTTCATACATCTGATGCCTGTCCGACGTAAGTATGGATCGTCCTGCGGTACCGGTATCGGAATGCAGAACGGACCCGCGGGGTTTGGGATCTGGTTGTTGATGCAGCAATCGCTTACGATAACATAACGGACTAAAAACAAAGAAAGCAACTGTTTTAAAAAGTCAGACAAAGACTGAGTTCGACGAAACTGGACCAAACCATGACCAAACTAAAATGAAGATTAATTTCAGGATTTTACCAATCTGCTGCGGCTGGGTGGAGGCGCGAAGACATTTGTTCCCCACTTAATTATCCGGTTTTCGTAAAACGTGACCACCGCACCGTAAGCGGCGGAATTTACTGGAGTTCAGTAGAAATTGCCCAACAATTTTCCAAACTTACGTAAATAAAAGAGATCTGCAACGTCGCCAAAAGTAAATATGAAGATGTGAGAGGAGAGCGTGGACCAATGTGGATCAGCGAAGTAACCGTCTCCAAGGACGGTGGTTCTGATCATCCTGGTGGAAGGTAAAGGAGAGCCGTCTTTGGCAGGCCGGAGAGTATTGCCTGACGAATAAAAAAGTGTTAGGGTACCGTTTTTGAAATGTTACACCTCTACATCTCAACATTTACGGTGGAGGCGCGTCTCACAAACGTGGTCGCGTCGCGATATTCCTTTGTGACTAGTAGAGGATACATTATAATAAAGACACATAAAAAATCATAAACAATATCTGTAGATGGGCATTGGGACTACCTGGTCCATATATAGGTGGAAGCAGTCTTAACATCGGTGTGAGGGTAGCTCCTTTGGAGGGATAGTGAGGGTTTATACAAGTCCCGTCAACTCGACGACCCTCATGTTTGTCGCATGGCTTCACCATCACGGTGCAAAGTCTGCAAATAAATAGTAGATTAATAGTAGATTTTTCTTAGTTCAAAGGCGTTAGTCCTGGGGGTCGCTAAGGCCTCTGTCTATTTAACTCTCGTTGGTAGCGAAGGAGTAAAGTTTCCAATTCAAATCAAAAATAATATGGCGAAAAAAGTTGATAAGAGATCTTATATTCAAGACATTCGATACTCTATTCGAAGTTAACACGAGGCATGGAGGAGTTTTACTCCTGAGTGAAGAAAATGAGCTATGAAGTATCCTGAGTGAAACGAAGGATTTAATCCCTCCAAGCCCGTGGCTGAAATGGACTACCCTTGTTATATACAACAAAGGTACATGGGGAAAGGATACAATACTCTAGTACGCATGTTTTAGACCCGAGTGCTAATACCTACATTGTTTTCGATTTTTTCATTTAAATAAGAAGAAATGGTATCAATTGTGGATCACATTTATAGTACCTATGTAGGACTAAGAATACAAAGGTTTGTTATTGCACTTTGATTCGCAGTGTCTAATGCTCACGCGACTTTTATTTAATTGTATAAAAGTGCCATTCTTAATAATTGCGCCTGTAGTGTATGTACCCAGTTAGCACTGTAAGCATGTATCCTAATTAAGAAGCGAGCTATATTGTAACATTAATTTCATTTAGAATAAATCATATCTTCAGTCAACACAGTCGTTTACTTGGTCCCACCTTATATGGCGACCCTGCCCGCGTTCGCGTTTGGCTAGTGCATTCCATTGCCCAAATACGAACAATGAACTTTGTACCAGTGACTTTATAATTAAACATCATAACTAAGTGAAAGATAATAAAATGAAAGATTAAATTAGTGAATAGTTTCACGAAAAATACAATATTATATATTATCTACCTACAAAACGTAATTTGTGAAAATGGGGAAAACAGTTTCTAAAGAAAAAGAGGAGGTGATAATCGCCCAAAATGCAGCCGGAGGAAGTAACACCGCTAATGCAGACCAGCTCATGGTACACGTCAGCACCACAAATATCCTGCTGGGAGTCATCTGCGCCGTGATCATCTTGGGAGTCTTATATATGCTACATCGCTATTATAAGAATTGTCATAACGAGTGGATACAAAGGGAGATGAATAACTTTTCCCTACGTTATTCGTTACGCCGCCCGCGCCGCCCTGCACCAGCTACACCCGAAGTTGTCTAACTGCATGTGATTTAGGATTTTGTATTTTTCCATCAAGAAAAAAAAGTGTAGTGAAAGTGAGTGGAAAAGTTAGTAAAATGTGAAATTTATAAGAGAAAACTGACTCATTAGAGACTATTTAGAGACTTTAAAATAGAACGTAATTTCCCCACATACATTTAAAATGATGATCATAATTAATACATCAGGTGAGTTTAACTCTTATTTAATCGAGTAAAAAAATATATTTTTGTTATGGCCTTACGACTAAAAGAATTACATGAGAACATAAAATCAATTAAAGAAAATCTTGTTAAGCTCGGACCAACACGTAGAACTGAAAAAATAAGAGAAGAAAAACTATCTTTGACGAATTTATTGTATGACGAGTATTATAAAGTAAAGGAAATAATTGAAAAGGAAATTTCTGAGGGAAAAATTAAGACCTCTGATATAGAAAATATAGAAAATTTAAGTAGTAACATTAAAACATATTACAAAAAAATTACGGAATTATGTAAAGAAACTAGAGTAGAGACCAAGACAGAAAACATGGAGCGTTTTGACTTAAAAACCACGGTATCCTTATTACCATTAATGAATGACGACGAAAAGGTTACAAAACAATTAATCTCTAATATCGAAATGTACGATCAAATGATAGAAAATAATGGAAAGCAATCATTGATTACTTTTGTGTTAAAATCGAGATTGTCGGAGAGCGCTAAACTGCGTATGTCCGAAACTTATTCGTCTGTTTCAGAGCTATTAACAGATATGAGGCAGTATCTTTTGTCAAAAAAATCTGATACTACTATTCAGAAAAGACTGCAGCTCGCGAAGCAAAACAGGATGGGTATCGAGGATTATGGTAAGCATATAGAGGAGATGTTTGTCGATTTGACTATTTCTCAAGCCAATGGCGATCAAAGTAAATATGACGTGCTAAAGCCTATCAATGAGAAAAATGCGATTAAAATATTTTTCGATGGCTTAAGAAATAATCGGACAAGTATTATTGTAGCTTCTAGGAACTATAAATCACTGAAGGAGGCAATTCAAGGAGCGCTGGATGAAGAGTTACACTCAACGGGAACACAGGATTCACAAGGCCAGGTATTGTCATATCATCGAGGAAGAGGTAGGTCGAATTTCCATATGATGATGGAAATAGAAATTTCCATCAGAGAGGCCGAAATTCGTACACAGCGCGTAGTTCGTTTGGAGGCCAGTCGAGAGGACGTGGAACATACAACAACGCCAATTTGTACCAAAATAATCGATTCGAGAACAATTCGAGAAACCAGACTCATGGTAGGGGACATGGTCGATTTTATACTAGAGGCAATAACAATCGTGGATTTAGTTGGCAAAACAGTGGTCATCAGGTAAACGTAGCGCAATTAAACAATGAAGAACAAAATTCTAGCACAAATCAACAAACAGAAACTCATAATTTGTTTTTTCGGGCATAATCATTTTAATAATAATTGTAACAATCTAAGTTCGGTTACATTTTACATATCAGACGTACCTTACACTTGGCTAATTGACACCGGTGCCTCATTGTCGGTTGTCAAGCTCGACGTTTTGGTCAAGCATTGCATTCCATACCATATAGAGAGAATCCGAATAAAAGGTATAGGTGGATATGTTTATTCAGAGGGATATTTATTTTTAAAACTTTGCTCAGGTGATAAAGAATTTCTACAAAAATTTTACATTTTCAAAGAGTTGCCATGTCGCACAAATGGTATATTAGGTTTAGATTTTTTCCGGAAATTTCAATGTAACATTGACTATGAACACAACTTGTTGAAATTAAAAAATGAAACAACAAATAACACAGTTGTACTACCTTTAAATACCGGTCAGCTAGGATTTAACTTTATAACGATACCATCACGAAGCGAATCAATCCATTACGTAAAAACGCATTTGACATACGATAGCGTAATACATCCAAAAGAATTAGGTGACGGAATATTTTTGGCAAGTACTTTAGTGACCCCTACTAATGGACAAATTCCAATAAAAATATTGAATACACGAGACCAAGATATTCAATTAAGTTATTTTAGTATAGAACATTCCGATTTAGAAAATTATAACATTTGTACATTTGAGAAAGAAGTAGTAACTTCAGTCAGAGTAAAAAAAATATTTTCTATTTTAAAATTAAATCATTTGAATCGAGAGGACCAAATTGGCATAGAAAATATTTGTGCCAAATATTCAGACGTGTTCTTTGTAGAAGGAGATAAGTTAGGAGTTACGAATTTATATGAACAGTCTATACAGATTAAAGATAATGTCGTTCCATCGTATGTAAAACAATATAGATTGCCGCATAGTCAGAAATCAGAAATAAACAGACAAATTAAGAGAATGATAGAGGATGATATAATAGAAGAAAGCCAGAGTGAATGGTCTAGCCCTGTACTTTTAGTACCTAAGAAAGCAGATAGTATGAGCGAAAAGAAATGGCGTCTTGTGATTGATTACCGAAAGTTGAATGAAAGAATAAAGGATGATAAGTTCCCATTACCCAACATTGTAGAAATATTCGATTCATTGTCGGGAGCAGTTTATTTTTCTCATCTAGATCTTAGCCAAAGTTACTATCAATTAAAGCTAGAACCATCCAGTAGAAAATACACAGCATTCACGACTGATAGGCAGTATCAAATGAAAAGACTACCAATGGGACTTAAGAGTTCCCCGAGTGCATTTAGTAGACTAATGACTGTAGCAATGTCAGGTTTAAACTATGATAAGTGTCTTGTATATTTAGATGATCTAATTTGCTTTGGAAGGAATCTAGAGCAACATAATAAAAACCTAATAGATATTTTTGAAAGATTACGTAAAGTTAATCTAAAAGTAAACCCTGAAAAATGTCAATTTCTAAAGAAAGAGCTATTATATTTAGGTCACGTAGTTTCCGATAAAGGTATTCAACCAGATCCAGGAAAAATAAGAGTTTTCCGATAAAGGTATTCAACCAGATCCAGGAAAAATAAGAGTAATTCAAAGTTATCCTATTCCAAAAAATCCAGATGATGTTAGACGTTTTGTTGCGTTTGCAAATTATTATAGGCGATTTATACCGAATTTTGCAGAAATAACATTACCTTTAAATAAACTTTGCCGTAAAAATAGTAATTTTGCATGGACAAATGAATGTGAGAAAGCTTTTCGAAAATTACAACAATCACTAATAGAACCCCCAATATTGCAATACCCAAATTTTGCTGAAGATAATCAATACATTTTGTATACAGATGCATCTGGATTCGCAATTGGTTCAGTTTTGTGTAATAAAGTTAACTTACCAGTGGCTTATGCCAGTCGTTCATTAAATAAAGCCGAATTAAATTACCCAACAATTGAAAAAGAACTGCTAGCAATGGTTTGGTCAGTTAAATACTTTAGACCCATACCTTTACGGTAAAAAATTCAAATTTATGACAAACAAACCACTAGTTTATCTCTTTAGTATGAATAATCCAACAAGTAGATTAATGAAATTCAGATTGATTATGGAAGAATATGACTATACGATAGAATATGTGAAAGGAAAGAATAATTGTGCAGCAGATGCTTTATCGCGAATAGTACTAACATCAGATGATTTGAAAGAGATGAGCTTGAAAGTAGTGAATGTTATGACTAGGAGTATGGCAAGAAAGGAAAATGAGACAGTACGAGATAAAGACTTGGTCAATGATATTTCGACAGATCAACGGCCTGATCAACCGAAGATCGTAGAAGTACTTAAAAAACCAAGGAACTGTACGGAGTTAGTGGTACATCAGAATGGAAAAAGAATAAAAGTTGATGAAAAAACGGTACAAACAGATTGTTTTGCTTACTGTACAACTAAATCGATAATTTATATTAATCCGAATTCTCGATCATGTTTAGCGCGAGACGTTTTCGTGAGAGAGTTCGAGTTATTTTGTAGACGAAATAATGTAAGTGAAGTATGTATAATCAAGAAAGATGAAAATAAAAAATATATAAAATGGATATTAGATGAAGTAAAGAATAACAATAATTATACTGGGCTCAGGGTAAATGTACTTAAAGATACTATAGTGAAAATAAATGACGATGATGATAAAAAGGTTATACTTAACGACTTCCACATACTTCCAAGTAGTGGACATGCCGGTATGAGACGTATGCTAAATAATATAAAACGATATTATTATTGGAGTAATATGGACGAAGATGTAAGAAAGTTCGTAAAGAAGTGTGACAAGTGTCAAAAGCAGAAACATTCCTTACGTACTAAAGAACCTATGACAATAACGACTACTGCAGAGTCGGCTTTAGATAAGATTTTTTTAGATATTGTAGGACCACTAGATAAGGATTACTATAACTGTTCTTATATACTCACACTACAGTGCGAATTAAGTAAGTATGTAGAAGCATATCCACTAGAATCTAAGGATAGCGTAAGTGTAGCTAAGGCTTTTGTAGAGAATTTTATATTAAGATATGGAATACCCAGAGAAATAGCCACTGACCGAGGGACAGAATTCATCTCGACGACTATGAAAGAGGTATGTAAACTCTTGAATATTAATCAAATTTCTTCCACAGCATATCATCATGAATCAATAGGTTCGTTGGAGAATTCCCACAAATCATAGAATGCTTTCCTTAGAATACAATGTGATAATGATCCTAGATATTGGAGTAAATGGCTTCCGTTTTGGTCATTTTCATATAATACCTCTGTTCACACAGAAACGAAATACACGCCGTATGAACTTGTATTTGGTAGGCGATGTAGAATACCTAGTAATTTAATAAGCGATCATGTAGATCCATTATATAATAGTGATAATTATCCTTTAGAACTTAAATATAGACTGCAACAAGCACAGCTTGAAGCTAAAAATAATTTACTAAAAAGTAAAGAAGTTAGAAAATGTACTTATGATACATATTTGAAACCAATTACTTATAAAGAAGGAGATTTGTTGCTTGTTAAAAATGAAATATGTAGTAAATTTGATAATGTTTATTTAGGACCTTATAAAGTTATATCAGATATGTCACCAAATGTAAAAATCAAGAAAAATGATAAAGAAGAAATTGTACACAAAAACAGAACAAAACCTTATTATTCATAAAAAAAAAACTACTTTGTATTTTTTTTTTTTTTAAGAAGGGTCGTGTAGTGTATGTACCCAGTTAGCACTGTAAGCATGTATCCTAATTAAGAAGCGAGCTATATTGTAACATTAATTTCAATTAGAATAAATCATATCTTCAGTCAACACAGTCGTTTACTTGGTCCCACCTTATATCGCCCTAGGCTATTTTTTTTGTCCCAAAACTGAATCGGTTAGGTAAGCAAAGCAAGCGCTCATGTTCTTTGAGTTTTAATGTTTTGCAATAACATGTAACATTTTCGTCCGTTTGCCGTGTAGCCCCGGCATAGAATAGGGCTACCTCATCTCTTCCCGTGGGTGTTGTCAAAGGCGAGTAAGGGATATGAGGGAGACTAGCAAACCTTAAGTTCACTCCGCGTGGTGGCGGATAAACTGCTTGGTCCCTAGGAGGGTTGGTGTCAATATTGCTCCGAGCTCCCGAAAGGGATGCAACTGGGAACATCGCTCGGATGAGAAGAAGAAGATAAGTTTTGTCCGTTTGATGACATAGGCATTCGCAGTAACGTGCTTAGCATTTAAAATTGTATTTGAAGTTGGTACTTACGCAGTTCCATTTACATTGTCTAAGAATGTTCCCTGCGCTGGCCCTCACGGCGTATAGGGAGCGTCCCCCGGGTGGCGGATGGGGGAATGGCTGACAGTACAGCCTAGCTACGCTGCCGGCTAAGTCCGATGGACTCGCTGACCAAAGTAGGGTGTGGTCCTCCAGCAATATGGGGGTTGTGCGACGGGCTAACGACCCGGCCACGGAAAAAAGGATATGTTACGAAACCGACAAGAGAAAAAAGAAAACGATTCGATCCCAAACTTAACGACAACTGGCGAGGAACAATGGACACCCGATTAGCCACATGGAATGTACAGAGTCTGTATAGGCCAGGGGCAATATATAAGGTCATTAAGGAAATGCAGACCTACGGAATAGGGATAGCTGCATTACAAGAAGTCAGATGGCCTGGCCAGGGAGAATGCAACATCGACAACAAAGCTACCCTATTCTTTAGCGGCTCAGATTCTGGACGCCATGAGTATGGAACTGGATTTTTGATCAAGAATGATCTTTTAGGAAGTGTTATCCGCTTTGATGCTGTCTCTGATAGAATTAGTGTATTGCGCATTAAGAGTCAGTTCTCACATGTCTCACTAATAAATGCATATGCTCCAACGGAATTAGCTAGTACGGTGGTGAAAGACCAGTTCTACGACGATTTAGAGTCAGTATATGACCGGTTAAGCAGTTACGACCTAAAAATTTTGTTGGGGGACTTAAATGCACAAATTGGGAGGGAAGAAGCGTTTGTGCCCACTATTGGCTTGCATAGTAAGCATAGAGTGTCTAACGACAATGGTGTAAGATTGATTACTTTCGCAGCTTCCAAGTCACTAATAATTAAGAGCACTATGTACCCCCACAAAAACATATATAAGGGAACGTGGAAATCGCCTGACGGGAGAACTATAAATCAAATTGATCATGTCCTAATTGATGACAGACACAAGAGCTCTATTCAAGACGTTAGAGTTTACAGAGGGGCGAATTGTGATAGCGACCACTACCTGCTTAGAATCAAAATGAGAATGAGGATCTGCACCAAGAAAAAAGCAAAAGTACACAGAGAGGATATCATTGAAGTGGAGAACCTGAAAGACCCAATAACACGTAATCAATTTCAAATAGAAACGTGCAACCAATTTCTAGGTTTAAAAGTGGATGAAATGGATGTGGAAGCTCTTTGGGACATCATGAAAAATACAATTACAACAGCAGCCCTAAAGACGATAGGTAAAAGGAAACGAAAGAAGAAGAGAAAGTGGTGGACCGAAGAATGCGAGAAAATAGTCGAAGAAACGAGAAAATATCGCATTCTCGCGGACCAAGATCCACGATGGCAGCAGCAATACAACGATCTGAAATTGCAGTCGAAGAGGCTTATACGAAGAGCAAAGAGAAAACAGCTGGAGGACAGAATAACAGAGATGGAGACCCTAATAAGGGCTGATGAGTCACGCAAGTTCTACCAGGAAGTAAGCTCAGTGAAGAAGGGCTACCAACCGACTACGCAACTCTTACTCGACAATGCAGGTAATCTGGTGGTAGAGTTAGACGACCTGAAGAAGATGTGGCGTGAATATTTCCAAAGTCTACTTAATTGCCCGGAGCCAGAACAACCCGTTACCTCTACCACCGAGACTAACGTTGATGCTGAAGTGGCTCCATTATCGTTTGGGGAGGTTAGGAGGGCAATACTGAGGTTGAAGAATAATAAGGCACCTGGAGTAGACAGTCTCCAAGCCGAAATCTGGAAATATGGGGGGAGTGCCATACAGTCGAAACTATACGACTTACTGTGCAAGATTTGGGCGGAAGAACAACAACCCCGTGAATGGAACGTAGGAATTCTATGCCCCGTCCATAAAAAGGGTTGCAGAAAGACATGTTCTAACTACCGAGGAATCGCTCTCCTACCTACAGCGTATAAGGTGTTATCCTATGTTCTCCTGGATAGACTCGGACCGTACGCGGAAAAGATCATAGGAGATTATCAGTGTGGGTTCCGACGTGGTAGGAGTACAGTGGACCAAATCTTCCTGCTAAAGCAATTAATGGAGAAGAAATGGGAATACGCACAGGGCATTCACTCGCTGTTTGTGGATTTTAGCAAAGCCTATGACAGTATAGATAGAGGCTCATTGTACAACATCCTCAACAATTTTGGCATTCCGCTAAAGCTCATTAATCTGCTTAAGGCAGCCACTAGAGAGAGCAGGATGCGCGTAAGGATCGGAGGTGAGCTCACGGAAGAATTCGAGGTGATCACTGGGCTGAAGCAAGGAGACGCCCTATCCCCGATGCTCTTTAACTTGGCTTTAGAACACGTCATCCAAAAAGTCATGACGTTGGATATCGGCGTACGGCTTAACGGGCAGCATAAGGTCGTGGGGTATGCAGACGACTTGGCCCTTTTAGGCCAGAATAAGAGAGAGATAGAGATTGCAGTGCAGACTCTGGTTCTAGAAGCTTCCAAGGTCGGACTCAGAATAAACCAGGATAAAACTGAATATCTCCTCATGAAACGCTACAAGAACACAAGACAAAAGCGCGAAGATCTGCGAGTCGGAGATACAGTTTTCAAGGGGGCTGCTAAATTCAAATACCTCGGTTGCACTATTACAGACACAAATACCAGGGAAGAGGAGATAGACCTACGCATCCATAGTGCCCTGCGATGTAGTGCAGCTCTCCATAAGGTGTTGGGGTCTAAACTTCTTAGCAGGAAGACCAAGTATCGGATCTACAAAACAGTTATTAGACCGATCTTGACATATGGCAGCGAAGCGTGGACACTAACACTTAGGGAAGAAGAAAAGCTTTTGGTGGCCGAGAGAAAAATCCTGCGTAGAATTCTGGGTCCTACCCAGAGAGAAGATGGGAGTTGGAGGGTTCGAAAAAACCTGGAGATCGAGGAGATGATCGCCGAACCCAACATCATGGGAGAAGCCAAAGCCCAAAGACTTCGCTGGTTGGGCCATATTGAAAGGATGGGGGACGATCGTGCCGCCAAAAAGGCCTATCTTGGAGTCCCAAATGGCCGCCGCCCAGTCGGTCGGCCCAGATACCGCTGGAGGGACGCCGTGGAAGCAGATCTGCGCGAATTAGGAGCAGCAGAGTGGCAAGAGGCGTCCCAAAATCGGCAAAAATGGCGTTCTCTTGTGTCGGAGGCCAAGACCCACTTCGGGTCGCTGCGCCAGAGGAGTAAGTAGTAAGTAAGTAAGTAAGAATGTTCTCCGTTTCGGCTTTAACGGTTTCCCAAAATACGCATCGAAGAGTGTCGGTTCCTTCAACTCGACATAATGATGAGAATGATGCGTCGACTCCTGCGCATCAGTCTCCTCCAAGTCCACTACTTCTGCACCGCTGACAGCTACCACATACAGACACACAAACAAACCACCAAGTAGCTCCTTTTTTTCCTTCCTATTATCTATTACACATAAACAAAAATCGACAGGTTTCACTTCATTTTATAAGACATTTCAATTTCCTACAGTTTTTTAATTAGGTGATAATTACATATACTTGACTAGTTCAATTATTAGATTCCTTAAGCATGTTAATAAAATAAAATAATAATTGTTAAATTACCTATAACTACTTATTTTTTATAAGTATTATTAATAAATTATTGCAATATAGGTAACAAGGTTAAATAAATACGTAAAAAAAACTGGTCAAAATTCTATAAAACTTAGAAGCAGCTGCAAATAATACTGCATTTCAAAGATTTTTTCCAAATAATTGCGACGCGAAACCTCGAAAATTGCGTAAATTTGACGGACGTAACCATTAACACGTAGTTTAAATAAATTATAAAGATATTAAGCGTTGCTTAAATCAAAACGGACGTAGGTACGTACTTAGATATTCCTACACAATGTGTTAAACTGTTTAATAAATTTAAATAACTGAATAAAATAAAAGCCAGCAGTTCGACCAAGCCCAGATCTTTTGATCTGTATGGGTGGCTACAGCGGAAGTTTGACGCCCCGGGAGGAGCGACGAGAGTGTGTGAGGCTCCCCTACTCTCCTAGTATGATGAACAGCCAGTAGTTTACCCACTAAAACCCCTCAGGTTTCTTTGTCACTTTTGTTGAGGGTGCAGGTACAGTCTTCTTCTTTTTCGTGTAGTGGTGTGCCCAACCTGGTGTTAGAGTTTTCGGGTCGCCCTAAGACCTCTTAAGATTGCTATCTGAGATAACAACCGGGACCAACTGAGTAACGTGCCTTCCGAAGCACCGAGGAGCTCGAGAACATGATTTTATGCCACACAAATTATCAGTCACCAATCCAAGTAATGACCGCACCAAGCGTTGCTCAACCGCCACGAACGTTCGTGATCGGCATCCTTAAGCAGGTACCTACTAGTCCGGTCAAATTAGACCAAAAAATAAGAGTAAAGTTACCTAAATTCCCACCAAGCTGAAAATAGGTAAGATTGTTTAAAATATAATTAAAAACACAATTTGAAAGTTCCCCATCTTTCCCCTGTAAGGAAAAAAATTTATTAAAGGTCAAAAAGTTTTTCGCGATTTTCAGCAAAACGGTAAGTTTTATCATAAAAATACCTCAGACAAAAGTTGTAGATCATAAAATTATGCCACCGTTTTTGAGATATAACGATTCAAAAAGTTGTAAATTTATAATCGTCATAATATGCATGAGTAGGTACGCCACGTATATATACATTTCTATAGTTGTAATACATGTTAAAATATTTACTTATTTATTTATTTATAAAACTTTTACAACTTTTTGAATCGTTATATCTCAAAAACGGTGGCTCGTAGAAAAAAAAGTATTAATAAATTTTTGTAGATAATTTTATGATCTACAACTTTTGTCAGAGGTATTTTTATGATAACTTACCGTTTTGCTGAAAATCGCGAAAAACTCTTTGACCTTTAATATTTTTTTTCCTTACAGGGGAAAGATGGGGAACTTTCAAATTTTATTTTTAATGATATTTTAAACAATCTCACCGATTTTCAGCTTGTTGGGAATTTAGGTAACTTTGAATGTCTAATTTGACCGGACTACTACAGTCAAAATGATTTATGTGAGCGAACTGAAATAAACAAAGACACTCATTAAAACAATTAAAAAACGTTTAAAATTACACAAAACTGTATCAGAATTTGAATTCCATTAATCCTCGTATAAAACGAGATGTATCGTGTAGTCTACTGATCCATTAACCTATTTGTTAGATCTTGTTGGTCTTAGAATAAAATATGTATCGAATAAGTTACCTGTGTTTTTTGTTTATGTGTGTTTTTGTAAATGGGAAAAATGTGGGTTTTATTGGTGATGATGCGACTGCGCAGGAGGCCCGTGCCCACAATTTTGAGCTGGAGGTCCCAAAAGTTTACGATGCTTTTTTCAGCAAACCTGTGACATCTAAACGGGCCTTGTTTTTGGAATATTATGCTGTTTATGGGAGTCCGTAAGTACACTTAATATTATAAAAAAAGTATAATATGTAGTATATCCGTTGTCTAGTACCCATAGTACAAGCCTAGTGCTTAGTTTGGGGCTAGATTGCGCTGTGTGTAACGTCGTGCAATATTTATTTATTTTATTTATTTATTTATAAAGCTGAAGAGTTTGTTTGTTTGTTTGAACGCGCTAATCTCAGGAACCGCTGGTCCGATTTAAAAAAAAAACTTTCAGTGTTGGGTAGTAGGTACATTTATTGAGGAAAGTTATGGGCTATATTATATTTTCTAAAAGTAAGCGATATACCTACTGCATTTAGAAAAATACGCAAACACCCTTGAACAGGAGGCATTGCTAAACATGTAGGTAAAAGCAACGCGATTGAAACCAAAAAATGAGTTTAATAAAAAGATACAAATCAAATAATCATTATCAAAACTTAAAATACGCCTAGGTAATAGGCCATTGTAGTTTTTAGGGTTCCGTAGCCAAATGGCAAAAAACGGAACCCTTATAGATTCGTCATGTCTGTCTGTCTGTCCGTCCGTCCGTCCGTATGTCACAGCCACTTTTTTCCGAAATATAAGAACTATATACTGTTGAAACTTGGTAAGTACTCGGTGAACCGCATTAAGATTCTCATACAAAAATAGAATAAAAACAATAAATTTTTGGCCATCCCCATACTTAGAACTGACACTCAAAAAAAATAATTTCAAACCTATAAGTAGGTACGTGTGGGGTATCTAAATAGGTCTTCAAAATGATATTGAGATTTCTTATATATATTTTTTCTAAACTGAATAGTTTGCACGAGAGAGAGTTCCAAAGTTGTAAAATGTGTGTCCCCCTCCCCCCTGTAACTTCTAAAATAAGAGAATAATAAAACTAAAAAAAATATGATGTACATTACCATGTAAACTTTCACCGAAAATTGATTTGAACAAGATCTAGTCAGTAGTTTTTTTTAATCCGTCATAAATCGTAAACCGCAATTTACCTTTCAAAACAAAACCTGTTGTATAGATAATGGCACGAAACCCTTCGTGCGCGAGTCCGACTCGCACTTGGCCGCTTTTTAGGGTTCTGTACCTAAAGGTAAAAACCTATTACTGAGACTTCTCTGTCTGTCTGTCTGTCTGTCTGTCTGTCTGTCTGTCTGTCTGTCTGTCTGTCTGTCTGTCTGTCTGTCTGTCTGTCTGTCTGTCTGTCTGTCCGTCTGTCCGTCCGTCCGTCCGTCCGTCTGTCACCAGGCTGTATCTCATGAACCGTAATAGCTAGAAGGTTGATATTTTCACAGAAGATGTATTTCGGTTGCCGATACAACAACAAATACTAAAAACAAAATAAAACAATTATTTAAAAGGGGCTCTCATACAACAAACGTGTTTCAAAAATAACAAGGAGTCAGGACAGGAACAAGGACAGGAGTTGGTCATGGAATTCAAAATGGCTGCCCTATCTGTCAAATATACCAGTCTGCCTTACTTACCAAATAGTTTCTTTTATGTTTCAGATTTTCTTTGTGCCAAGGTTTTTTTTTTTGAGTGATTCGGTCGTTTGATGGGAGTAAGAATCGAAGATAAATATTTCATATTTTCCTATAAAATTTAAAAATTGGTTGTTGTAAACCATTTTAGGGTTCCGTATCCAATTGTGATAGTGGTACGGAACCCTTTATGCGCGAGTGTCGCACTTGCCCCGTTTTTTACACTATCAGCAGCTTCATGCTAAGACTGTAGGTACCTATTCAGGCAGTGCACGACTTAAGTACTCGTAGGTACAGCAAAAAATACACTATGTGCGTGCGCTACGTGTTTAGTATTATATTTCTTTGTTTGTTGGTTTTTGGTAAGTAGGTACTTTATTATGTAATATGAATTTGTAATTGTAATCTTTTTTAAATGTTTCTTGATGTTAGGTTAGTTGTTTTATTTAACGAATTAACTTATTTGCTTTCTTTCTTATTCCTAACAGTACTCTAGTCAGAAATCTACTGGGGCGGCATTGCCGCGCTGTATGGCAATGGCTTAGCCTTTGAACCGCCTTATTTTTCTGAATAGTTTCTTTATCCTCCATTAATTTTATAATGTTCCTTTTTCTAAATATTTAGACAATGTACGGTGTTGGTGAACCCTTGTAGAAAGGAAGAAGGTCGCAGAGTTGATGGGACATGTACGAATCCGAACTATCCATCAAGAGGCGCGAGATTGACGCCTTTCTTAAGGCTTCTGCCGCCTATGTATGGAACAGGTATTTGTTATTTTATAGCTATGTTTCACCCGCGTTAATCCATATTCCGTGGGAATTTCGAAAACCCCTTTCTTACCGAATACCTACACCATGTAAAGAACACACTCTCTGAATTTCAGGTCTCTACTATCAGCGGCTTAGGCTGTGCGTTGATCCATCAGTCAGTCAGGCAGGCCAATGCAAATTATAGATATCGATTGATTAGGTAACTGGGAATTCTGACCGTGAATTACAGAATATATACTTATGAATTTAGTTGTCTTGCTATGGCGCCCCCGCCCGGCCTCGGCAGATTGGGAAGACCCAAGAAGTGCTGGCTTGACGTTGTAAGAACGGATATGCGTGCAAATGGTCTCACTACACGGGATGCCGAAGATCGTGCGAAGTGGAGACGTAAAAGTAGGAAAGCGGACCCCGGGCTCTCGAGAGGGATGCAACCGGGAACAACGCTCGGATGATGATGATACTTATGAATTTAGTTGAGCAATGCATATGAAAAATCGACAGAAAAGTAAACATGTCTTGACACACACCGATTTTTTAACATGTCTTAGACAGTTTTTCTTTGCCAACTGCAAAGTCATACCCGGTGAGAGTCTCACTGCCCAACACCGTATCCATGTCATGGATCTCTGTGTAAAGACCAAAGACAAACGACCGGAACCATGTCAGCGCCGAATTAGATGGTGGATGCTTGATGAAGTCAAGTCCCAGATGCTCGCCTCAGCAATCGGCGACAAATGTGCTAATGCTGAAGGCGAATCGGTACAGGAACACTGGGACAGGATTCAAGTATCTATCACTGATTCGGCGCGGTCGGTCCTCGGTATGTCTAAGGGAGGACGCAAATGTGACAAGGAAACTTGGTGGTGGAACGACACAGTCCAGAGGGAGACTAGGGTGAAGAAAGCCCTCTTTAAAAAGTGGCAAGCGTCCAACTCTCCTGAAGATCGCGACGCGTACAGGTCTGCCAAACGTGCCACAAAGAGAGCAGTAGCCAGAGCCAGACGGGACCACTTACAGCCACTGTACGATAAGTTGGAAACGTCTGAGGGGCAGAAGCTTATTTATAAGTTGGCACGTTCTAGAATCAAAGCGGCACAGGATATATCCAAGTGCCGCTGTGTAAAAGATCCTAATGGTAACCTGCTATGCGAGGACCTCGCGGTGAAGGAGAGGTGGCGCTCTTATTTCCACGAGCTGCTCAATAAGCAGTATAAAGAGGTGCAGCCACCGGAACTCCCTCCGAATCTAGGACTTGTGCCACTGATAACGCCTGAGGAGGTGCGCAAGGCTCTTCGCTGCATGAAGAATCGGAAAGCTGTCGGTGCCGATGGAGTCCCCATCGAAGTATGGAAAGCTATGGGTTCTCGTGGTGTGGGCATCTTAACCAACCCTTTTAACCGCATAATCGAGACCGGCAGAATCCCCGCCCAATGGAGACTGAGTGTTATCGCTCCAGTGTTCAAGGACAAGGGATCTGTGCAGGAGTGTGGAAGTTATCGTGGTATAAAGGTCATGTCCCACACCATGAAGCTCTACGAGCGTATAGTTGACTCTCGGATCCGGCAAGAGTGCACTGTCTCGGAGGGCCAGTATGGTTTCCGCCCCGGTCATGGTACCATGGACCCTGTTTTCGCCCTAAGGATCGTTATGGAGAAATACAGAACGAAGAATACGCCTCTGCATTTTCTGTTCCTGGACTTGCAGAAGGCCTTCGACTGTGTTCCTCGCGTGATGATCTGGTGGGCGCTGCGGTCCAAAGGGGTGCCTGAAACTTATATTGAATCCATCAGGGACATGTACCGAAATTCCGATTCAGTGGTGCGAACTGCTGTTGGTGACCCTAAATCTTTCCCCATTACAGTCGGAGTCCACCAAGGATCCGTCCTAAGTCCGTTTCTGTTTAGCGTAATACTGGACGCACTGTCCGTAATCATCCGAGACGCACACGAGCAGCCCCCGTGGATGCTTATGTATGCTGATGATATTGCGCTAGCGGACTCGGATAAGGGACGGCTTGGAAGGCGTGTAAATGCGTGGAAAGAGTCACTTGAGAACGGCGGTTTGCAACTCAACGTAGCGAAGACCGAATACTTGACTAGCAATACCACAGATCCCACACCTGTCTGCGTAGACGGTCACATGGTCGAGCGGACAGACCACTTTAAGTACTTGGGATCTGTACTTCACGAGTCCGGCGACATCGATTGTGACGTCAAGTCCCGCATTTCGGCAGCTTGGGCCAAGTGGCGAGAGGTAACTGGTGTCATCTGTGACTCGAAAATGCCGGTTAAACTGAAGGGACAGGTCTATAAAACGATCATTAGACCTGTCCTTTTGTATGGTAGTGAGGCGTGGCCATTGCTTGAGCGACATAAGCAGGAGCTGCGTGTCACGGAGATGAAGATGCTGCGCTGGATGTGTGGAGTGACGCGAAAAGACCGCGTCAGAAACTCCCGCATCAGGGGCAGCCTTCATGTCCGAGACATTGCAGACAAACTGCAAGAATGCCGCTTACGGTGGTACGGCCACGTTCTACGGAAACCGGCTAGTTACGTGGGAACAACGCTCGGATGATGATGATGATGAGACAGTTTTTCTTTGCTTTGAATTGCATCGACGTACCCAAAAGGTATCATCGATGGGATTCCTAAATGACATAAAAGACTTTTAAATATTATTTCTCTCCATCAGACAATGGTCTTCGTCCATCCAAAGATGGCACGGAACTCCCGTCAACACGCCTGATACGAACTACTGCGCTTGGGGACGGATATTTTCCAGAATACAACTTTTCTATGCTATCAACACATGTCTTCGTCTTCTCGTTTGTCGAAGTTGCTGATCTTTTTCATTTAAGTACGTTTTTTTATCATACACCATACAAATAAAACAATTAACACTTACAAATGAATAATAATTACAATTATCTTTATTGCTTACTCTTTTAGCTCGATATGCTTTGGTAAGCGATTGCTGCATTGCCAACCAGATCCCGAACCCAGCGGGCCAGTTCTGCATTCCGATAAGGGTACCAGCAGACGATCCATACTTGCGAGAAACAGGCATCAGATGTATGAACCTTACTAGAGAAGAAACGTTTCAGGACAATGGCTGTATCCCGCCCAGTCTGCCTTCTGCTAGGGTTAGTTATTAAGATGTTTCAGGGCCACTAAATGACACCATAGGTGCAAATGCTCGGCTGCTGTAAAGAAGCGAATTTCGCTGGCAAAATGGTGTTAGATCTTGGACGTGTAAAAATCCTATATTTTATATTATCAGTTCCCCGAAAGCGTTCCATCTTTAGATTAATTTAGTAGAGAAAAATGATATTACACCAACTTATTTTTTCTTTATTGCTTTCGTAGTATAGTAGAGTAACTCCCCTACTGGACCTGTCTGTGATCTATGGAAACACTGAAGCAAGAAGTCACCAAATAAGAGCCAAGAAAGGAGGTCTACTCGCTTTCAGGATGGAGGGAAAACGAGAGGTTCCCGCTGGCCAGGCCAGTATTTGTGTAGGGAACAAGCCTCCAGAAACAACATGCTATAATTATGGTAAATAACAGCTTCAGTAAAAGTCTTAGTATTAATTTGGGAGTTTTTTACCATTATTTTTTTTGTTCTACATAACTTTTTTAGGTGACCCTTTTCACGGTAACACGTTACCTGGTGTATACTTGACGGCTATGTGGTTCTTCCGCGAGCATAACCGCCTGGCTCGTGCACTGGCTGCTCTCAACCCGTGCTGGAACGACAACCATCTATTCCATACAGCAAGACAGATTAACATCGCGCAGTGGCAATATATATTTTACTATGAGCTGGCGGCAGAAGTTATGGGTAGGTTTTATTGAAGTTTAAGAAGCTTTATTCATAAAAGCAGGTTACTTCCGGAATTTATTTTCTATTTTTGTTGTTAGGTCGTAAGAGTGCTATAGAAGACGGGATAATCAACGAGCAAATAGGTCACGTCAACGATTTTGATCCGAAATATCCTCCAGGAGTATACAGAGATTACCTTCTTGCTGGCAGAGTTTTTCATAGTTACCAGCCTGCTCTTTTTGAGTAAGTTATCTTCAAAATCTGTAGGTACACCACACCTAATTAAAATTATAGCACTCCCTCTCTTTTTAATGGTTTGTTTGTGTGTTCTCTTTTACAACAGATTTGATGGTAGAGTTGGAATCAGGGATGGATGACATATTTATCCCGATGTTTCTTCGGGATTGGGACTTATGTGTGATTTAGTAATTCTCATTGCTTCGTAGCCTATATCGGCACCACGAGTACATGGGCAGCCGTGCTTCTGTAGATGATGGATTCCGCAGTGGTATCTTGCTTATCAACAACACCGAGGCTGACCTCACTGAAGGCGCTATTATTCAACCTGCTGATGGATTTGACAAAGTACTCGATCCTGATGTAAGTCTTAAGAGAGTTTTGTTTGACAGGACAAATCAGAACTGCACAGCTTCCATTACAGATTAAAAAATCTCAAAATTAGTTAGACTTATTCTTCAACCTTATTGATGAATGTCAAACTAGTCGTAAAGTTAGTACTAGAGGAGAGCTAAATGGCGATTTTTATGAGAGTTCAATGTTGATTGGTAGTCTACATGCAGCTTCATGGCATTGCTTCTTTGAGGCCGTCAATAATAAATAAATTCTTTGACTCTCATGTGTAAAGTTGTAATGTCTAGTAGCAGAGATATCTAGTAATCTATCTTTCAGATGTATGAATAGAATGTAACATATACAGTAAGATATGCCATATGATCTCAATAATACTTGCAGTTAACCCAGCGGATACTCGGGAAGAGACACGCGGCATCAGACTTGGCAGCCATAGATATAATGCGAGGGAGAGATGCTGGCCTGCCGCCATACAATCATTACAGAAAGCTCTGCGGTCTTAAGGTCGCTGAAAAGTTCGCAGACTTTCTAGACACAATTGAGGAATATGTGAGTGTTAATAATATTCTATAAGTGAATGCGTAGCTTTCAATTCTTCATGGGCTGTATGTTGAATCTTTCTTGGAAATAAAAACAAATATTTTTTAACCATGTCCTGACACCCGCCACAATACAGCATCTTTTTTTTATCTCGTAAATGCCAGTGTTTAATAGACACCTGATAATAAGCGATACGGTCTTAGACGAAGCAACTTAATTTCACATTAGGGACTCCTCTATTCATGTAGTGCTGTGGCTCAAGAGTTGTCAGGTCACCCTAAAGCCTCTAACTTGACCTAACGACTGCTACCTGAGATAACCTAGGGACATTACATTTTTGAGTGCATCAAGTTGTACCAATATCTTTTTTATTTTTATTTAACCGTAGAAAATAGAGCAGCTGAAACGTCTCTACGATGACGTGAATGACGTTGAGCTGATGATAGCACTTTACCTTGAGAAGCACCCCCCAGGCTCGAAGGTCGGCCCCACCCATTACTGCATCATGGCAAAGAATCTGCTGCACTGGAGAAAGTCTGACCGGTTCTTCTTCGAGCACGGAGACCACCCTACCGCTTTGACTGAAGGTAAAGTCTACTGACTTACACAAATAGCAGCGTCATTTATGTACCTACCCAGTGACTGTATCCGAAATTTTAATGGGACTACTAAGACCACTAAGAGGGGCCAGTGTAGGTTACCAGTTTGCTTGCAAGTATTAGGGGTCTCTTAGCGATTTTCAAACGAACAAACGATGGATAATTTATTACGAACGATATTTTGTACTATGACCCTACTAAAATTATTGTTCGAAACGGACAATTTAAAATCCATCCAATTTATAGACTAATTCTAGTCCAAGAGATTCCTGAATTTTCATAAGGTTTCCATCCAAATATTTTACAAGGAGAAATGCATCATCAAAAATTCTCCCATGACAGGATTCGAACCTATTATCCTCATTACTTTTTGTAAAAAGTTCTAGTAAAAATACCTTGAGCAATTAAAACAAAGAAACACCATCATATTATTATCAAAGTTTATGTTTGCTATCATACTCAAAAATTCCTAGATCAACTACGCGGGGTGAAGAATTCTAGCATAGCGCGGATTCTATGCGACAACGGAGACGGCATCAAGGCGGTACAGCCCAAAGCTATCCTCAGGAGAACAGAATCGTAAGTATTTCTGTATGTAAGAGGTATTTCTATGGAACGTCTTTCTACCTCTATTATTACACAATTATAAGACGTTTAATAGTAATTAGTACCTAATTACTATTAAACTTAGGTAAAATATTTGTTTTGTAACATTTTTCGTAACTCTTTTTGATCTTTGTTTTTAATTTTTATCTCTCAAGAGTTTTAAGACCGCTGCTGGAATATACTATAAGTACATCACTAAAATAACTTATAGGTTTAGGTTTAAACAATCTTTATTAATCACAAAAGACAATAGTCCACTTAGAATGAGCTTTTAACTAAAAGCATAAGGCTTAGAACGCATCAGCTGTTCGTAAGCCGCTTGCATTTAATCGCAGTGCCGCCGTTTTAAGCCTTATAGGTAATTATGTAGTAACTTCCATCACAACAGTTTCTATTTGAATATATTTTCTTGTATATAGTTTTCCAATTTTGTTTTAATTATGGCCATAGTTTTATTTAAAACTTGTTGTTACACCTGTTTTAAACTCATTAGCATGACAAAGTGCCTTAAAAAACGTGATGTACATTTAATGTACATATTTGCAAAATCTTAAATGTACTACCTACACACAGATTATTACATATATTTAAACAAGTGAATATACGTACATTTATTTATACAAGTGTTATATTTGCAGAAATGATTACGTTCCCTGTGAAGAAATACCGAGCATTAATCTCAATTACTGGAAAGACATGCAGTGTGTTCCCCCAATGTCTAAGCCGAAGAAAATTAAATATTAGATATGTTTTACCTAACTATTACCTACTTACATGTGTCTAATCCTATAGTATACCTATAACGAGCTATGTAGATACTTATAACAAGATATTATTATTTTCATTAAAAAACCAATTTTTAACGACAATGTCATAAGATTTGTGTAGAGAAGCAGTGTATGTATGTAAGCTATTATAATAATAATTGTCTACGTATAAGTAGTCTTAATCCGACACTAGTTGTGCAAAATAAAGCGCACATTTATCTATTTATATAGTAAAAGAAAAGTAATCATGAGTATATATCTTTGTAGATTTACTTATTGGTATTAAAATAGTTGTTTTTATCCTAAATACCTATACAATTTAATGGAATATGAAAGGAACATAAAATACTAGTGGTACGAGGGTTTTGTCTATACTAATATTTACTTGCGCCTGTAGAGCGAAATGCTTGTCCTTATTCTTAAAGTGATAGATAAAAACCAGGCAAGTGCGACACTCGCGCACAAAGGGTTCCGTACCACTATCACAATTGGGTACGGAACCCTAAAATGGTTTACAACAACCAATTTTTAAATTTGATAGAAAAATATGATATTTATCTTCTAGACCGAATCTCTCAAAAAAAAACCTTGGCACAGAGAAAATCTGAAACTTGGTAAGTGAAGGCAGAGTGGTATATATGACAGACAGCAGCCATTTTGAACTCCATGACCTACTCGATTTGTCCTGACCAATCAGAAGCGACCTTACATTGTACTAAAACTCCTTGTTGTTTTTGAAACACGTTTGTTCATTGTTGTATGGGAGCCCCTCTTAAATATTTGTTTTATTTTGATTTTAGTATTTGTTGTTGTAGCGGCTACCGAAATACAGCCTGGTGACAGATGGACAGACGGACAGACGGACAGACGGACAGACGGACAGACGGACAGACGGACAGACGGACAGACGGACAGACGGACAGACGGACAGACGGACAGACGGACAGACGGATAGACAGCCAGACAGCCAGACAGCCAGACAGACAGACAGCCAGCGAAGTCTCAGTAATAGGTTCCCGTTTTTACCCTTTGGGTACGGAACCCTAAAAAACGATTATTGAAAAGGAAAATTAATCAAACAATACAATACAATATTTATTTATTATTATGAAACTTATTAAACATTTCCCAAATTTCATTATAAAACAGTTCCACACTAAGCACAGCTTGTATCGCAGTAACCGAGATACCAATATAAAAATGAAGATGACATTTAATAATTATTCATATAAATATATAACTTATAGACTAACATACATACAGATAATATAAACTAAAATTAGAGTTTAGGGTTTTCTAAAATCGGACGCGCTTCCCTAAAGCGGCGGTACACAATGCCAGCCGGCCAGAAGTCGGCAGAAAACAAAACATCTTTCACCGACGCTGGGAACCGGAGCACGAAGGATTTAAAGTTGGTTTTCCTTTGCGATTCGATTACTAGAAGCTTTGCATGGGCTTAAAATCATGGGTAACCTTAATAGCTATTATATAGTACGATCTAGGTATATGCATCGATTAATTATCATCCGAGCGATGTTTCTGGTTGCATCCCTCTGGGGAGCTGGGGGCCCGCTTTTCTACTTTTACGTCTCCACTATACAAGATCTTAAGCATTTCTACCGATTTTAGTTATTTTTTAAGGAAGTAAATTGAAAAACAATCGCAAAACAACATTTCTTATAGGAAGGTGCTCGTCATTCGTTCACACAACCGACCATGCCGTTTTCATACCTACTCGTATTTTACGCATAAAAAATATGGTTATCTATGTCAATATGGAGTTCTGCCACAGTTTACATAGTAGTTGACGCCTCGGAGCTTGGTACGTAACCGGATAAGTAACGCCTTATTCAATAAATCAAATATAATCTATCCTGAAAGGAGAAAAGGGTTAAGTTGAAGTAATTGTTAGTCACTGTTTTGAAAAGAAAACAAGAAAATACAGTTAGTACCTATAAAATCTTCAAATTAATGGTCTTAAGAGGACAGTCTGCCTACTATTTCTCCATACAAACCTAGTCGACTGTTTCCTCCTTGGATAAAGACATTACAGCAAATATGTTTATGCCATTAAACTTATATCAGCCATAACCATGCCCCTACGTTTTGGTTTTTAAAATTTTCTTATGAGAATAGAAATAAAATTCAGAATAATTTGAAAATGAAAAAAATCAAAACGTAGGGGCGTGATCATGGCTGATATAGAGCTTATGGCATAAATATTTATTTTGTAATATCTTTATTCAGGGAGGAAACAGTCGACTACATTTGTAAAATTTGTATGGAGAAAAGAGTATAGGTAGACTTAAGGTGCCCCCTTAAGAATAAAAAAAAAATGTGGACACGAACGAATTGACGCCAAAATGTTTGAAAGAATATCGAGCGCTTACAATGCTGTTGATATCAAAATAGGGCCCCGAATCCCTCGCTTTTATCGACTTAACCCCCGGCGATATTGTGAACTATTCTTCCAGCTCTATGCTCTACATATGTAAACATGAGATGACATCTTTGGGGGATTGGTGTATTGTTTAGAAGAAAATTGTTATCTTCAGTAGAAAACGTACAAACTAGTAGTTCTGCGAACACAATTAAAAGGGACAAGGTTTAAAACTATTTTCTTATTTTTTTTTTATTTTTATTATCAGAAATACAGTCTGTAGGTGCTGTTACCCATTGAGAAGTGTGTAATGGATGAAACGATGGTTTTAGGTGCACCATGAAACCTTACTTAGGACTGAATTTTTGTATCGGCATACTATTTCATCGCAATCGGTGCAGTAGTTTTTACGGGATTTTCGGATTCTGGAGGGTTACTGCGGTTCGTTTCGATACGACATTGATACTGTCATACGATGATTCTACTGTCACATTCTGATTCTAGGGTGACAGTAGAACTATCGTTATGACAGTATCGTTGTCGTATCGAAACGAACCGAAGTATCCCCCTTGATGATGAGGAGAAAAGTTCTTATTTATTTATTTATTTATTTATTTATTTATTTGGAAATCCAACAGCTATTCCTTAAAAACTAGACAAAACTAAAGTAACAACAGAAAGCCAATTAAAGGATTCCACGACTAAGTTACAGAACATTATTTTTTTCGTGTGATCCCAACAAAACAAAACCAACGATAATTATTAAGATTAGGTACAAAGAAAAACTCAAGAACCAAATTCAAATTACCTCCAACTAAAAATAATAAAACCAAAAACTTAACTAAATAATATCAACGTTAAAAAATATGTTGCTCAACCGCCGCCTCGCCGATACAACGCCAGTATAGAATAGATCTAGCTCGACTAAGTCACTTAGGTCATTAAAAGTTTTACACGCCCGCAACAGATATGTGTTTTGCCTATAACTAGTGCTAGCACGCGGCACAAATACCACTCTGGACGCGCGCGTGTTTACGGGTGTTCTCAAATGAACCTTGTCCAACAAATTATGACAATCTATACTATTAGACGCAATCTTTAAAAGAAAAATCACGTCCGCAATATCACGTCTGTTAGACAAAGGGAGAAAGTGAAGCTTCCTGCACAGATCCTGATACGTATAATTATAATAGGGAATTTTCAGTCGATAACACAAATACTTGAGAAACCTACGCTGTATATCCTCTATCCGTGACACATAAACGTCGTAGCAGGGATTCCAGACCTGGGACGCGTATTCAAGTGTACTCCTCACATATGCACAATATAATATTTTGAAAGTCTTAGCAAGGCTAAAATCCTTCGAGGTTCTCGCAATGAAACCCAAAGCTTTCAGAGCTCTAGTACAAATGTTATCAATATGCATATCAAAGATGAGCTTAGAGTCATGCATTACCCCTAGGTCTCTAATATAATCCACCTTTTCTAACATTAAGCCCTTTAAGAAATACTCTGAATTGGTTGGATTGCGCTTACGAGTAAAAAGTTACAACAAAACATTTAGCAGGGTTCAGATCCAATTTATTTTCGATACAATAAGCATCAAGTCTTGACAAATCAGATTGAAGGTTAAACATATCAGTTGCCGATTCAATGCTACCAAATATCTTCATGTCATCAGCGAAACAAAGAAGCTGGCCATGACGGAAACAGCTTTCAATGTCATTTACAAAAATAAGAAATAGCAAGGGTCCTAGCAAGGACCCCTGCGGGACACCGCTGGGTACGATAACCCAGCTAGAAATATAATTATTTACTACGACAGCCTGCGTTCTGTTGTCGATGTAAGAAGCAAACCATCTCAAAAGGTCACCTCTGATGCCAATCAAGAGAAGCTTAGATAACAATAAGCTGTGATCAATTCTATCAAAGCATTTACTGTAGTCTGTATAAACTACATCCACTTGACCACCCCCCTCCATAGTTTTAGTTAAGTAGTCATTAAGTAGTATCAGGTTCGACACAGTGGATCGCCCACGAAGGAAGCCATGCTGGGCTGGAGAAAAAGAACACCGGACTGCCTGATACACTTGGTTGTAAATAATTTTTTCGAACAACTTAGCAACAATACACAGCTTAGATATAGGCCGATAGTTGTCAACATCTTGTTTTTGCCCTTTTTTATGTACTGGGGTGATAAAAGCTGATTTCCATAGACGAGGAAACGTGTAAGTGGAAAGTGATTTTTGAAAGAGCAAAGATAATGGAGTCGCTATGGAATTAGCACATTTTATTAAAAATACAGGGCTTAAGTGGTCCGGTCCGGCAGATTTAGATGGATCCAGTTTTGAAAGCAGTTTGGATACTTCACATCTATCGATAATAATTTTATAAATATCGGATACAGAACGATCGCAAACACCGTCCGGATCAAAGCTAGTAGAAGATGATGAGGCTAGCCTCATCATCTTTCTAGAAAGGTGGAATGAAAATAGCTAGAGAACGCTTCGCAAATTTCAGGGCCAGTCGAAACCAAATTACCCTGATATTTCAAAGTTTGAGGAATAGCACCCGATTTCCGACGCGCTTTGACATAAGACCAAAATTGCTTGGGATTCGACTCGATGTTCTTTTCAATCATGGTAATATACTGATCATAGCACTTACCTTCCACAGACTTTGCCCTATCACGAAGTAAAAGGAATGATTCCAAGTCAGAAGAATTTCCATACGTTTTATATTTACGGAAATATTTAAATTTCTCTTTTAAAATTTTAATAAGGGCCGGCGAAAACCAAATAGGATAAGTACCAGGGCAAGTGAGCTTGCTTGGTACAAACTTAACTTTAAGGTTATCAATAACATTATAGAAGAACACTATAGAATCTTCAAGCGACCGACGACCGAACTCGCCTTCCCAATCAACACCCAGAATCTCCTCATTAATGACTACGTAGTTCCCTCTATTATAAAAGTATCGTAAGTATTTTTGCTGTTTTAATGAGGGTAGTTTAATAAAATTCAGTTCAATGAACAACGGCTTGTGATGCAGATCAATACGCACAAGGGGCTCATGACACTCACTAACGCTAATATCATCATTAGACAGTACCAAGTCCAACACTCTATTATTTATATTATGCTCACAATTGTATTGTTGCAGATCGTACATCACCAATTCATCAACTAAAAAACACTCGTCAGAGCTAGTATAGTTCGCAGGTTTAAGATAGTTATATAATGTCGGTTCCCATGAAATATATGGAAGGTTAAAATCACCAAGAATTAAATATTTGTCATTAGGATTTGACAATATATTTTCGCCCATTTTACTAAGGAAATTACGCAATTGCTCAGAGTACGAATAACCACCCTTCTGGCCAATAATATAAACACAACATATATGTAATTTAACAGAGTTATTGTCAGCGTCCCTAATTACCAGAGTGACCCATACATCTTCCGCCAACGAGTGAAATGAAGGCTGAGCAGTGACCGGTATGTTCCTACGCACCGCAATCAACACTCCACCACCGTAGATTTGATCTAAATCATCATATGTACGATCGCGCCGCCACACTATGTACCGGTCATCGAATAACGAAGACGTAGCTATTGAGTCCGGCAACCACGTCTCGGTAATTACGATAATATCATGATCACTAAGACATAAGTTACGATAAAAATTCGATAACTTCGTTCTCAACCCCCTTACATTCTGATAGTAGATACGCAAACCACTACTACTTATAGTTTGCGCAGCCATTAATTACAACCATTAACAACAACGGAATAAATAAGACAACTACCTACCTGAGTAGGAATAAAAACCCGCAAGCTAATATTACAAACAGTTAGATCCCCTACAGCCAAATTAAAAATAGTATACACATAAAGCTGAGATAATCTATAAAATAAACCTAAGTAATTAAAACAATTATTCCACATACAAACCGTTGTATCATCCTTTGTAAAGCATAAAATATAAAATAATAGATTTATAAAATAGATAGAATTTAATGGACTTGTCGTTAATGCGCTTAATTTTTTTATTAAAGTTGAATTAAAAATGTAAATACTGTAGGACCTATTTATATACGTAATAACATAAAAAATCAAAGCTATAAAAATATTATTAAAATGCAATTTAAAATGGTATACGGAGCATTGTAAAAGAATAATGTAAGCAAACACACATATTCCTAGTTTAAAATAAACACAGAGGAATACATACGAAAAATAAATAGTATAGTGAGATAACGTAATGATTGCGAGAACCTGTGTTAATGTGGGTACACAGATATATAATAGAAAAATATATGCGAATTCGCGTACTACAGTTATAGTTAAGTTAATAATTACTTTATGAATGACGAGTTCACAATCAAAATACAACAATATTGTAATTTCATTGAAAAAATCACTGATGATTGGAGAATGAGATCGGTCACATAGATTAGAGCAGGTAGCATAATAAGTAAACAAGGCGTGAGCGAGAGAGATAGGCGATGCAGCGTACGCGCAGTCCACAACGCAAACACACAACTGCGGCGCTGATAGTGAGGGTAAGCAAAGACATAGGCAGTTGGTGATCGTCGATGCAGCGGTTAAGCCAGGGATGGTGCACATTTTAAACAGTCTCGGAACAAAATAATTAAATCTTACAACGAATGAAGTAGAATAGAAGTAGTTTAAACAATTTTGTTTAAATCTTCTTCCTTTATAATAACAAGCACCGGGAAGTGTCATTCCTACGGGCATGTATCTTGCCATGTTTGACCCAAATATAGTCAAACTTCATTTCCTTGGCTCTGTTCTTCGCTTTGTTCAGCAACATCTTAGAAGAAGCATTAAGGTGGTCGTTTACGAAGACGCGTTGTTTGGAGTTAGCATATCCCAAATCGCCTGCTGTTAGCGTCTTACACCCCCTCGCTGCGGTCACGAACTCCTCCTTGGAATATCTATTAAGGAAGCTAACTATTATAGATTTTTCCTTGGAACCGTGCAGTGGTGCCCTGTGTAGAAAATTAATCTGGGCTTTTGAGTAACCACAGTTTGCCTTTTTGCAGAGTGCTTCAACGACAGAAAATAAATTTTCGTCCTTTTTCAAAGGCACTCCCTTGATCTCGACGTTATTAAGCCGAGATCTCTGATCCATCACAGATAGTTGAAATTTCAGATTATGCACCTCTGATTCAAGCGAACACATAGTCTTCTTTAGCTCCTCGACCTTGGATACTCGATTTTGTATCTCTGTAATTTGTAAAGCGAAGTCATCGATCTTCCCACTCATATATTCACCGCTATGCTTGATCTCCTTAAGTTCAGCCTTAATAGACCTTACATCCTGAATCAAAGATGGAAGACCATCAAGTTTGGACTTCAACTCCCGGATTTCTCTAAAAATGCTTTCCATCGAGGCTGAGTCACTGGTTGAGGCCGGCAAGGGCGAGGTAGCCCTGCCCCTGCAGGAGGGGCATTTCCATACCAATCGCCGTTCGTTGCCCAACTTCTTCCACCCAGTCTCAGATATTTGCGCACAACTAAAATCCAGGTGATTGTGGCAAATTGAGCACTGCACTCCGTCGCTGAAATCGTCACCACAGGTGGCACACTTCATATTGACCAGAAGGTTTACGACCCCTGAGTTATAGAATAAAATAAGTAGACGTTTGAAATAGCGTTGGTACGTGTTGAATGTGTTAGCGCACACAGAGAACTGAGAACTGAATTTATAATAAATACCATCAAGCTTTTCTCCTTATCACTTCGAGAATCTAAAATTCATGCAAAAATTACTGAACTGATTGCGATGAAATGGTATGCCGATAGCCGGATTCACACGTAGGCTAATTTTTATCCCAAAATTCCCTATATTTATTTCGGGTGAAACCGTGGGCCGTTGCATGCTCGAAATAAATGAGATTAAACAAAATAGTAATTACTAAAATGTACTTACTTACTTGTACCTACACACTACCTAGATATAAAAGTACATAAACAATAAACAACAACAAAATTCAACGACTTACTCAAACAAATTTTAAATTAAAAATCTCTCAACATTCATAATATCTAACTAAACTCTCCAACTTTGCCCAAGGTTTTAAGCAAGGCAATTTAGTCAGCATTATTGTGACGCCATTTTGAAGGCTTATTTCGGCAGTCGGCTTCTTGATGGATGCCCGCCATTACCACTTGACGACAGTTTAAAAGGCACAGAGTTTCTTAAAGCGTCGCATTGGGAAACCTAAAATCTTGCCCGTAGGTATAGGTATCGCGAGTTTTTCTAGCTGGGTTTGCTTACGCAATTTTTTAATCCGAATAAAGCTGGGGTCCCAAGGTTACTGTTTTATCGAGGCAGATCGCGCCTTTTTTCCCAGACCGTGGCAACCGTAGCGTCCGATGAAGACTGTCATCGCGCGAGACGAAAATCAGTCGCACAGGCGTGGCGCGGCCTGGCCTGTGATATAAAGGGCCGTGGGCCGCCAGCTTTAGCTAACACGGATTAGCTAGTATGAAGTCCGGTTTCGATAATTGCCCAAGATCGCGAACAGTGGGAGGGTTGTTGAGTTAAAAAGCCTTTGCCCTGCGTAGGTACAAAAAATACCGATAAATATTGACCTCCAAATCGGTCATTTTGCAGTGCTTCACCTTAAACCGGCACAGAGTTTCTTAAATGGCTGATACACAGTAGTTAGGAATAAGTTTTGGTTGTTCGTTAGCGTTAGGCCGTTAGCTAATGATTTGTGTTAATGTTTAAGCTGGTGTTGGAGCAACTTTATGGTAGGTAGGTAAAGTTTTTGTAATCAGATGAGAATTGTATGAATTCTTCCTTTCTGAAAAGAAATATTTGTGAAGTTTTTCATGAAATTAAAAAGGTTAAATGGTCTTTGCTAGGCGTTTTCCATACCTATTTATATCATTAAGCCATTTTATGTGTTATTATGACGCGGGTTTCCTTGCGATGTTGTCATTCACCGTAAGTGCGATGTTAAATACATATTTTTTATGATGTACAAATATTTTATTCAAAGATAAAATAATTAGTTAATGCGCTATCGGCAGGGATTCTTATGAAATATTTATAATGTAATTATACTAATATATGCGTAGGTTGGATACCTACTGATATTTTAAAGTTTAATTAGCATTTCATTGAAATCGTATAGTAAAATTTTAATCAAAAAGTATTTTTAATAGTAACAAACTGTGCCCGCGACTTCATCCTCGTTGTTCGAACACCTACCTACTGCTGTGCAAAAATCTACACTTAAACGGTCGCCCATACGACGCGGAATCTTGGGCGGAAGTAGAAAGGACCACATCCGCAATACCATTCTGCGTGAATAGACCAGGATTACCGATGGGGTTTAAAATCGGCCAGGTTAAAGTGGGACTGGTCAGGCCATAAGAGCAAGTTATGAGTGGACGGGGACAAATTGGCTGCACTTTCAACAACGCGAACTCTTTCGGATGCTCGAAGACGTCGAGGTCGGTCACGAGAGCGTTGGCGAGATGACCTCGACCGCTACGAGACAGGCTGACCAAAACTGCGACAAATGGAGGGAGATGAGAAGATTGGAGGACCATTGTCCAGCAAGTGGACAGGTAACTATGAATTTAAAAGACATTTCTCAAGTTATATATTGCAACACTAAGCACAAGCTTCTAACACAGTAACCGAAGTACTAATATAATGCAATTAGATTGACGACCTCGGTGGCGCGTCGTGCGAAAGCGCGACTGCAATGCAGGAGGTTGCGGGTTCGATTCCCGCCGGGTGCTAGTATTTATGCTTAAAAAATAAATATTTGTGCCTGGTCTGGGTGTCCCTCTATGTATAATATGTATGTATTTACAAAAGAAAAATAAATATAAGTATTATATCCGTTGTCTAGTCACCGTAACACAAGCTTAGTCGCTTACCACGGGGCTAGATGGCGCTGTGTGTTGTTCGGAGAAATTATAAAGAGGAAAGATAGAGGCCTCATAATAACTCGTATAAATTAACCTCCTCAAATCGTAGACAGAGACGTAATGGTCATTTATCGATTTTACGATAGACGAAACAATATTGTTCTCGCTGCAGCAGCTTTTTACCCGACTGCGCGACGCTAAGAGGGCCCATGTGTTTATCAGTAGTAGGTATGTCTCAATATTTATTTCGCGTAAAAAGAACATAAAGTATATTTTGAGACATTACATCTAGTACTTGTACATAATATCTCAATGCTTATGATTATGACTCTCTTTTGCACATTTTACAACAATCATCGATCTCTGTTATCTATTGCCAACTATCTGTCTCATTCATTCTGTTCCTCCGTCTACGTCTCAAATACTAAAATGGCAATGCCATTTTAGTATTTTAGTATTTTTTTGCAAGATTTTGTTTCTATTTTACGAAACTATAAATCTAGGTAGATATGTAGGTACCGGAATGAATATGTAGGCACCTACCGGTATAAATCTATACTGTACTATAATAAAGATATACTATGTAAAGAGGTAACGTTGGTAACATTTATGTACCTACCAATGTATTTTCCGAGTAATCTCGGAAACCACTGGACCGATTTCAAAAATTCTTTGACCAATAGAAAGCTACATTATCGAGGAGTAACATAAGCTTTTGATATCGATATTCTCACAGGATCGGGACTTACGCGGGTGAAACTACGGGTCTCTCCTTGTAAAGAAGTAAATAATGCACTCTGCAATATTAACTCAAACAAAATGCTCTATTGTCTTTGGTGCAAAGAATAAGCATTGACATTCAGCGTGGCAATGAGGCCAAGCTCGCTGCCAAAATAGATAGATATAGATGACAAGCATAGAGCCGAGGACTTTATTTACAAATATTATTATACAACGGGATATTTACCATGTTTTTAAACTTGTTTTTTTCTAAATAGCTCTATATTTTGCCAGTAATTTCAACTGGCTTGTTCACGAGACTGGAGATTGAGGGTAGGTGATGACAGTTAGGGGCGTCCATATCGTATTGGTAGTGAAAACAACCATGTAAGTTTAAAATCGTATATTAATACTTTATTTGCACAAGAAAACAAACACAATACCCGATAAGATCTACCTATTTGAAAAAAATAAGCAACTAAAGAAATTGTGAAATTGCGTCTTAAGCTTCTTTCCTATTCGTATTAAAAATTTTACAAGTTGGAAATGTAATATCGCAACGATCCTCCAATGTAAATTCCGGGAAATATATCATGGATATTCTAATGCAAAACGTTATTCTGCAGAGTTATGAAATTCAGGCGGAAAACTTCACATTATCTTTTACGGTTTAAGTATTATTATTTAAATTTAACTGAATTTAAAATCAAAATTGAATCACTGGTAATGGAAAATAGTTTTAGATATTTACATTTAAAACCACTGTAAAAATTGATAATGAGGAGATCGAAATAGTCGATAAAGCTGTCTTTCTAGGTATAACTTTAGACGCTAAGCTTCAATGGGGCCCACACGTGGAAGCTCTGTCCAAAAGGCTTAGTTCCGCAGCTTATGCAGTTAAGAAAATCCCGGGAATACACAGATGTTGCGACGGCCCGCCTAGTCTACTTCAGTTACTTTCACAGCATCATGTCATATGGTATCCTGCTGTGGGGGTGTGCTGCTGACATAGAAACCATTTTTGTTTTGCAAAAGAGAGCGGTGCGAGCTATCTACAAAATGGGCCCCAGGGAATTGCTTGAAGAAAAGTTTAAAGAGATAAACATTTTAACTGTTTACTCTCAATACATTTATGAAAATGCTATACGTACATAAGAGTACATCAAGTAAATTTCACAAATACAGTGATGTCCGTCAGGTTAATTTGAGACACAAGGATGATCTGACTGTGCCCTATAGTAGGCTCCAGAAAATAAGTAAGTCGTTCTGTAGCACTAGTGTACTTTATTATAATAAACTACCTGAAGACGTATGTGACATGTCATGTTTTATATTACAAAAAATTAAAAAAACCCAATGAGTTTCTTGTGGTTTCTTCTCATCGGAGGGCGCGTTCCGAAACCTCGGTAAAATAAAATCTCGACGTTTCAAAACTTACGTATGTGTGTATAATATACGTTCTAAATGAATAAATAATTTTGAGTTTTGACTTTTCGCGATGCGGAAATCAAGACATTTTAAGTGGTCCATACCTACCCAAAGAGTAATAAAAACGGGGCAAGTGCGACACTCGCGCATAAAGGGTTCCGTACCACTATCACAATTGGATATGGAACCCTAAAATGGTTTACAACAATCAATTTTTAAATTTTATAGGAAAATATGAGATATTTGTAAGGGCAATAAGTGTTATTCGATTACAAGTAGCGCCATCTATTGGGCCAGGCTATAACTAAGCGACTACATCTGGTGGTAAGGTTGAGAACTATTTCGAATGCCGTCATTGAGAAGTTGACAGACTGAATGATATTGACATTGACGTTTCTCTTGAGTCAGTAGTTCGGTCAGTCGGAAAGACAGGTTGAGGTGTTTCGTTCACTCACTCGCACACTGATCATCCGGCTACCGACCGCGCCGGGCGTGCGCACTGATTCATCAAAATATTAAGATGGCCGACGACCTCGACTACGAGAATCGAGATTCATCTGCGAAAGCAGCGGTGGGATCGGAACGACATTCTTCCGATTTATTTTCCCAACCCCCTGCTAGCACGAGCGAGGCATATTTTCGAAATTCAACGGCCCGTTCTACCGAAAACAACGACGATTGTAATTCGAACAACGAGGGTCAATCAACCACACGCGACACCGGGGGCGCTCCATTATCTAACGATGGCAGTCTCCCTAACGTAAATCCCGACATGTGGTCGTCATTTTTCCGTAGTATGATGGAGACTTTTCGTGATCGTGGAACCGAAACAGCGACATCCAATCCACCGGCTAAGAAGATGAAACCGAGCGATGTCTACATACCATCTTTCGATCCAGACGATTGTGAGTTTACGGCAGCACAATGGTGCGCTGAAATCGACCATCATAGGACTCAAAACTGTTGGACAGACTACGAGACCAGAAACGCCGCATTTACCCACCTGCGCGGCCGTGCTCGTAAATGGGCATCCAAATCCTACCCTTTGTGTAACACGTGGAACGAAGCGAAGGAACGTTTGTCACGACAGTTTGCGGAAACGAAGCGATTTCACGATCTTTTCCGGGACATGGTGCAGTACACGAGCGATCAGGCGTCAACCTACGTGGAATATTCTACCAACAAGCTGGCGATGATCGACCGGTTGCAGACGGCCTGGAGCGAACCAAACAAGATAGAAGTGGTCATATCAGGTATTTCGGACAACCAGGTACGATCCGATCTTTTAAAAAATACCCCCAACGATTTTGTTCTGTTGGATAGGCACCTTGGTACCTACCCACATCTTAAAAGTAATAAGCGCCCTCTTGCTACACATCTCGTACCTGGTGACTATAAACGTCGTAAGCTTGACTCAAAGGACCGCCCTGTGTGTCACAATTGCGGCAAAGTGGGGCACTATAAACGTAACTGTAAATCACGTCCATTAACTAAAGACATTTTTGTTAAAGAACGCTCGCAATCTGTGCCTGTTGATAAAAAAGTTCAATGCACTTACTGCCGTAAGATGGGACACACAGAGCAGGTGTGTTTTTCAAAGCAAAGGGATGAAAAGTTTAAGAAACCTATTGATACAAAGTCCGTTAACGTGTGTGTGCAGTCAGAGGCCCCACTAATCGAAATTGTCATTGGTGAATTTAAATTACAAGCTCTTGTTGATAGCGGCTCTGATTGCTCACTCATTCGTAAGCCAGTTGCTGATGAGATGACCGGGCCACGAGATTTTGTGTTTACGCGCCTAACTGGTATCGGTTCAGCTTCTACACACTCGTTTTCTCGTATCACCCTGCCTATTGAAATCAATGATGTTCATGTTGAGGTAGGTTTCGTGGTTGTAGACTCGCACTCGTTGCCTCATGATGTCATTATTGGTCGAGACGTTTTCACCCGACCCGGTATAAGCTTAGTTATTAGTAACCAAGGTGTTAGTATTACTCGTGAAGTTTACGCAGACGTTTGCGCGCTGCAGAGTGCCGATATAGACAAAATTGATACTGATTTGACTAACGTTGATGAATTTACTCGTTTACGGACTATTATTGAAAGTTTTAATGACAATTTCGTTAAAGGCAATTCTCAGACGGTTGTAAGCACAGGTGTAATGGAAATTAGGCTTAAAGATCCAAACAAAATTGTTCAACGCCATCCGTATCGCCTAGCTCCTTGCGAACGCAAGGCCATGAAAGATATTATTGCTGACTTACAATCGAAAAACATAGTACGCGAAAGCTCATCCCCTTTTTCGAGTCCAGCCATCCTTGTCAAGAAGAAGGATGGTTTGGACAGACTCTGCATCGACTACCGAGAGCTTAACTCTAATACCGTTCGAGACAATTACCCGTTGCCTTTAATATCGGAACAATTAGACACTATAGGGCAATCTTCCGTCTTCACGACTCTTGATATGGCGTCAGGATTTTATCAAATCCCTATTTCTGTAAATAACAATTCGATCGAGAAAACTGCGTTCGTGACACCGGATGGCTCCTATGAGTTCCTTAAAATGCCATTTGGCCTTTGCAATGCCCCTGCCGTCTATCAGAGGGCGATAAACAAGGCGCTAGGTAATTTACGAGACGTAATAGCCACAGTCTACATGGATGATGTGCTCATCTTCTCAAAAACGAAAGAAGAAGCTTTCCAACATTTAAAACAAGTTTTGCACGAACTTGCGAGCGCAGGATTCTCGTTCAATTGGAACAAATGTAAATTCCTCAAAACGTCCGTAGAATATTTAGGCTACATTATTTCTAAGGGGACATTCAGGCCAAATCCCAAAAAAGTCGAGGCTCTTGCCAACGCTCCTTTGCCAAATAATGTGAAGGGGCTACGTCAATTCAATGGTCTTGCAGGGTATTTTAGGAAGTTTGTTCCCAATTTTTCCTCGGTTATGGCACCCCTGTATCGCCTTACACAAAAAGACGCGAAATGGGACTGGCAAAATGACCACGCTAGGGCTCGTGAAACAGTAGTCAAACATTTGACATCAGCGCCGTTGTTAACTATTTTCGATCCCGAACGCGAAATTGAGGTACATACAGACGCCAGCTCACTCGGCTATGGTGCGGTTCTTTTACAAAAACACGAATCTCATCTTAAGGTCGTTGAGTATTACAGCCAGAGGACTACTGAAGTGGAGAGCCGCTATCATAGCTATGAGCTGGAGACTCTAGCAGTTTTTAAGGCCTTGAAACATTTTAGGCACTATCTGTTAGGTAGACGTTTTAAAGTGATCACGGACTGTAATAGTTTAAAAGCTTCTCGTCACAAAAAAGACCTGACCCCCCGGGTGCACAGATGGTGGGAGTTTATGCAATGTTTTGATTTTGAGGTAGAATACCGCAAGGGCGAGAGAATACCTCATGTAGATTTCCTTAGTAGGAATCCCGCTGTGTCGGCTGATTGTTCATCTCAGGTAAACGTCGTCCAGGTTCGCAATGACTGGCTGCAAGCCGAACAGCGTCTAGATCCCGATATAAATAAAATAATTCAGGCTATTGAAGGTGACACTCTAGACTCCACTTTGAGGTCGTCGTACGTCCTTAAAAATAACTTGTTGTATAAGAACTTTCAAGTAGATAAGAAGACCCTGTCACGTGCAATAGTTCCTAAAAATTATCGATGGCAAATAATTCAACGGTTTCATGACGATCTGAAACATCTAGGATGGGATAAAACTCTTACCAAAATAAGGGAACACTTTTGGTTCCCAAACATGACTACATGCGTTAGGACTTATGTCGATCGATGCCTCCCGTGTAAGGTGAACAAGAAACCGTCAGGTGCTAGACAATCAGTTTTGCACCCTATAGAGAAGACTCCTGAGCCAATACATACCTTGCATATTGATACTAGCGGTAAGTTAACGGGTAGTCGGAACACCAAAGAGTATGTCATAGTAATCGTCGACGCTTTCACGAAATACTGTTATCTCACTCCCGTTAAAGACTTAACTTCTAAATCGGCGTGTAATGCCCTGAGATCGTTTGTGTCATTATTCGGGACCCCGAAAAGGGTAATCGCCGACCAGGGAACATCGTTCACTGGAAAGGAGTTCCAGGATCTGTGTGATGAGTGGTCCATCGAATTTCATGAGATCGCGAGCGGCGTCAGTCGTGCGAACGGACAGGTCGAGAGGTTTATGCCCGTTCTCACTAACTGTTTCACAATAGCCGAAAACCACGAGCACAGATCATGGAAATCCGCCTTAGGCGAAATCCAACTGGCAATAAATTGTACAGTCTCGAAGAGCACGGGTAAAAGTCCATTGCAAATGTTGATGGGTTGTAATAGAAGTCCACCGCGAATTAACGCGTTGGTTCACGAATATGAAAAGCTGGACCTTTTCGAAATTAGACGTGACGCTAAGGTCAGAATGGACGAGCAGGCACTTATTGACAAAGCTCGTTACGACAAAGGTAAGGCTAAGGTGCGTCCATTTGACGTCGGAGACGTTGTCCTTGTCGAAAAGAACCCTAGGATAATTACGAAGTTAGGAGAAAAGTTCTCTAACCCCTGTAAAGTTATCGAGGTTTGCGATAATGAAAGGTACAGAGTTGAATCGATATCTGGAGGCCGTGTGCAGTACGTCTGCCATGAAAAGCTGCGTAAATTTCCCTCAGGCTTACCGGATGTTTCAAATCAACTTGATGACGAGGACAGTAATGCTTTGAGCGAGTGTTAGTTTTACTAAGCTTTTTGTTTTTGTTTACTGCGATTTGAAGTCATAAATACGCAAAATAATTATTTCGTTAAGCTCATTTTTAAAATTTCATTATCATTTTTAGATTCTAAGATTACAATGCTTTACAACCCTTATGTTGCTTTATGTTCGACGTGTCAAATTTTTAAAATGCAGCTTTATTGCTTAGTTTACGTTAATTTAATGATTTTTAGAGTACCTATCTTGAATGCCCAGATTGCTAAGGCCTTATTATTTAGTGTTACGTACTTTGATTACTTTTTATGTCCTTATGTTGCTCTATGTTAGACGTGTTGCATTATTAAAATGCAGCTTTATTGCTTAATTTACGTTTATTTTGATTTTAAAAGTACCTTTCATGAATAACCAGATTGCTAAGGCAATTACTTTTATGTCTAATAAATGGTTGCTATCAAACACAAAATTGTTTTTGTGATTAGGTAGATAACCTTCAAGGAAGCTCCGCGCTTCATGCGAGTGTTTGCACATGGGAAGCTCCGCGCTTCATGTGGACAGTTGTGCATTGGAAGCTCCGCGCTTCATGCGAGTGTTTGCACATGGGAAGCTCCGCGCTTCATGTGGACAGTTGTGCATTGGAAGCTCCGCGCTTCATGTGGACAGTTGTGCATTGGAAGCTCCGCGCTTCATGCGAGTGTTTGCACATGGGAAGCTCCGCGCTTCATGTGGACAGTTGTGCATTGGAAGCTCCGCGCTTCATGTGGACAGTTGTGCATTGGAAGCTCCGCGCTTCATGCGAGTGTTTGCACATCAGAAGCTCCGCGCTTCATGTGGACAGTTGTGCATTGGAAGCTCCGCGCTTCATGCGAGTGTTTGCACATCGGAAGCTCCGCGCTTCATATGGACATTTGTGCATTGGAAGCCCCGTGCTTCTTGTAAGTTCTTGTAAGATGCGTAACAATGACGGCTCAGTTTTGCGCAAGCCGAATACTTTAGAATCTGTACACTTTGTGAAGAGTAATCTGTAACAGGAGCTACCCGCCCTGTGTGTTGTGGACCTGCAGAAAAAGCGCGAGAACGCGCTGGTATCAGAATGGCCGTGTAAGGGCAATAAGTGTTATTCGATTACAAGTAGCGCCATCTATTGGGCCAGGCTATAACTAAGCGACTACATCTGGTGGTAAGGTTGAGAACTATTTCGAATGCCGTCATTGAGAAGTTGACAGACTGAATGATATTGACATTGACGTTTCTCTTGAGTCAGTAGTTCGGTCAGTCGGAAAGACAGGTTGAGGTGTTTCGTTCACTCACTCGCACACTGATCATCCGGCTACCGACCGCGCCGGGCGTGCGCACTGATTCATCAAAATATTAAGATGGCCGACGACCTCGACTACGAGAATCGAGATTCATCTGCGAAATATTTATCTTCGATTCTTACTCCCATCAAACGACCGAATCACTCAAAAGAAAAAAAAACCTTGGCACAAAGAAAATCTGAAACATAAAAGAAACTCTTTGGTAAGTAAGGCAGACTGGTATATTTGACAGATAGGGCAGCCATTTTGAATTCCATGACCAACTCCTGTCCTTGTTCCTGTCCTGACTCCTTGTTATTTTTGAAACACGTTTGTTGTATGGGAGCCCCTTTTAAATAATTGTTTTATTTTGTTTTTAGTATTTGTTGTTGTAGCGGCAACCGAAATACATCTTCTGTGAAAATTTCAACCTTCTAGCTATTACGGTTCATGAGATACAGCCTGGTGACAGACGGACAGACGGACGGACGGACGGACCCTAAAAACGGGACCCTATTACTGGGACTTCGCTGCTGTCCATCTGTCTGCCTGTCCTCCTGTCACCAGGCTGTATCTCACCGTGATAACTAGACGGTTCAAACTTTCACACATCATGTATTTCTGTAGACGCTATAACAACAAATATTTAAAGAGAGTTGTTCCCATACAACAAACGCGATACTTAACACATAAACGGCACCGGGATGTATTTTTACCACTGGCGCCATCTAGTGATGGAGTGATAGACTGGCGCCAGTGGTAAAATAAATGTAAACGATCGTGTTGCGTTCATGGATTGGTTGGTCCAGTGTTCATTTTAGGGTTTTCGTACCCAATTGTGATAGTGTTACGGAACCCTTCGTGGGCGAGTCCGACTCGCACTTTTTTTTATAAGCTTGCATTTGACCTTGCCTCATTCATAGGAAAGCGACGAAGAGGTATGTTTTTGGGTTCTTAGAAGAAACTTATTCACTCCACGCTTTGATAACTCCAAAGTAGTTTTGTGGGAACAACGACTCGACGTAGAAAGCACCGCGCACAAACTATTACATAAACTGTGGCTACACTAAGTAGCATTACGTACGAGGAAGGTGAACCCGCCGCCGCTTGTTATGTTTAGCGCTGTATTTTATAAAAGGAAAACTAATACCGGCCCATATTATTCCAAGCTAATGCAAATACATAAAATATCTCTTATGTTTAATATGCCACATGCAGCCGCGTCTCGAACTAAGCTCGTTAAGCTTTTAAGCTGCACATCATAAGTTACTTTATACGAACTAGTTAGAAAAACTTTTAGCTCACAGCTTAAGTGGGTAAATCATCTACTTTATGTACCTACTTGTTGCATTTTATAGAATTTAATAACATTGAGAATCAAGCTATTTATTAAAAACTAGCTGCGTCCCGCGGTTTTACCCGCGTAAGTCCGATCCAATTCCAAGTTTCATCGCAATCGGTCCAGTAGTTTTTGCGTGAAGGAGTAACAAAGTCACATAGAGACATACAAACTTTCGCGTTTATATTATTAGTAGGATTAGTAGGAGGTAGGATAGGATAAGAAAGAAAGCCCTAATACATAAGTGATAGATATTAGGTAGGTATAACATAAAATGTGATTAAGTATACATCCCGCGAGGAGCGCAAGGATGTAAATTATTATACCAATCCCGTAAGAATATCGGGTTACATATTACCAAGTGTCATCGCGATCGGTCCGGTCGTTTTTGGGTAAAAAAGTAACAAACATACCTATACATACAAGCTTTCACCTTAATAATATTAGTAGAAAGCTCCCAGCCAAAGAAAATCCTTGAAGACTCCGCTTTCGCTGTTACTTCGACTTTGACTTGTGAAGAAGAAACTGACCGTGATCAACGAAGGTACCACGTCCTTATTAACTGTAAATAAACATATATGTTGATCAGCGATTTGCAATTTTATCTAGATTTAGTTTTAACATGTGTCTGGTCGGAGGAAGCTTTGGCGCTTTACCAACGTGTTTTTTTTGGGTTGCGTAGACGCTGAGATACGGTGATGGTCTAACAGAGCGACGACCTTAGAGTTCTTTGGGTAAAGCTATTTAAATATTAAATTAAAAAAAATACATCTAATATCCCTGGTAGGTACTCACCACGCCTATCTGCTCGCAACCTTGAGTCAAGGTTTGAACATGAAACACAAAGTAAAATCTCGATCCCAAACTAGATATCCAATTTAATCAAATGATAATAAGGCAGAATAGGCCAAAATCCTTTCCTTTGAGACAATTTCCCCAAAAAACATCGTCTTTATAGGCGAAACGGAAAATTTGAAACCATCGAAGATGGTTTTGTGGTTGACTTTATTCTGTAGAAGTATAATACATTTTCATTCCTTCTATTCGAAAAGTGTCGCTTTGTTCCTCTATAAGTGGGAGCAAAATAACTCATTTCCGATAGGAACTTTTTAACGGGCGGTAATGAGATTATAATTAGTAACATGACATGTATCACGCATAAAAATCGAACGCCAAAGTTGTATAAATTACTGGCTGGTACGACACGTGTTGGCTGTACGACCGACGTACGTACACTCGAACTCAATAGTAAAGTCATAAGACACCCTATTACTGTTATTATAAAAGTAAGTTTGTGAGTGAATAGACGGACCATGGTTTTACCAAAATATTTTTATGTAATGAATGTTGAAAATTATTTTTCCGACAATTCTAACAGTTATCGTCTCATTTTAACCAATTTACATAAAACATGAACCTTCCTCGCAAACCTACTATCTTCTTTAATACAGGGTGCTCCGAGGAGGGGGTATTAAGCCGAAAGGGGGTTGTTCTAGAGGTTTAGGCGAACAACTCTTGTTTTACAAGTTTTACAAAATTCGAAGTAGTTTTCGAAATTTTTGAGTTTAAAGTTTGCATGAAAATCAGCTGTTTTTTAGAGTTTGAGGTCATTGGTCTTAAGGTGCCCTTTTATTTAGTTTGGACCACTATAATCTAAACATTAATTTCCTTTTTTTTACAAAAACAGCTGTTTTTTTAGTGATACAACTTTAAAAATTTTATTCTACGACAACTTTTATTCTACGACTTTTGTCGTAGAATAAAAGTTGTTCGCCTAGACCTCTAGAACAACCCCCTTTCGGCTTAATACCCCCTCGTCGAAACACCCTGTATATGTTACCGGAAATGTATGAAATCTAGGAATTGTATACAATTCCTAGGAATTGTATATAATGGCGACCTCATTTAGGAAATGGGTAAAATAATTTATCAAAGATAATTTAATACATACATTTTCTAGGAAATCTACATATTTCCTAGGGATTGTATACAATTCCTAAAGGCACCTAGGAAATGATATTATAGACAGGATAAATGGGGGTAGATGGAATTATGACGATGCGGTTTAGTGTATTTGATGTGTGTAGATGTTAAGTATTAGTTATACATATTACCATTATGTGACATAATACGGAGCACCCCGACTAGGATAGGTTAGGTTCATGTTAGAACATGACTACACGATTACGTCGCCGAAGCGCCTAATACTATAAATAAAAACATAAATAACATTCATTTCATATATAGTGCGATTTTTATACATCACGTCTTTTTTATTTACAGAATAAGGCGCTTTGGCGACCGCTGCCGCGGCACGCTCGCTACGCTCGCTCGCCAAAGCGCTGCGTGTAATCATGTTCTAACATTAACCTAACCTAACCAAGTCGGGCTGCTCCGTTTAGTTTTTCCGTGCTTTAGATAGTTAGATAGCATCGGGATTTTAACTGTAAATATTTTAATATTAGATACCTATTCGAATACGTACCCCCCCAAACCCCCTGCTACCGACCAACATTCTGAATTTAACACAATTTCCGATTGCTGCTTAGGAAATATATAGAATTCCTAGGAAATGTGTATAATATAAATTATTTTACACTTTTCCTGTGGATTTTAGGAAATGTACACATTTCCTAGGAATTCTATATAATGACGGATTACATACATTTTCGGTAACATATATATTAAAGCAAAATTCACTGACTCACTCATCACGAAATCTCAGAAACTACAAATGCTAGGAGCCTAAAATGTTGTATGGGGGTTCCTTTTAGACCGTAGGCGCTCACTAAGAACGGATTTTTGGAAATTCACCCGTTGAGGGTGTAAAATAAGGGTTGAAGGTTTGTATGAACATTTTTTGTTTTTAGAGTTAGATCTATGAAAGTCGGGTATAAAGTTTATTGTTAGCTATCAATAGATGTGGATAAAATATTTTTCGGAAATTCATCCCCTAACAGGGTAAAATGGGGGTTACATTTTATAAGAAAACGCTGACGTTATCGTTTGTAGATGGCGTTACTGCTAAAATTAGATCGTGCTGACGTTACCGTTTTACAAAGTTGTTGTTTTACTAGCTTTTGTTCTCACCACTTTACGTCGATGCTCAATAGATAGCGTTACTGGTCAAATTAGATCGCACTGACTTTATGTTTTAAAAAGGTGTAATTTTACTACGGACGACGCTGAACAAGTTTTTCTTACATAGTCTTGATTCTCTAAGCTTACTACAACATGACTTGATTTTTAAAGTTACGCAGCAGCATTGTTCATATTGGTGTTCCTACTAATATGAACAATGCTGCTGCGTAACCTTCATCCTGCTTATATTATTATATATTGATTAAAGATTAATTAATAGATATACCTAGATATTTATATTCTATACGATAAGTAGTGAACGGAACACCTTACCTACCGCTGTGCAAAAAACCACACTTAAACGGACGACCAGCGTAGAACTGATGCTGCCAGGCGCGGTAGCGCCTGGCAATATCTGTATTTCGATGGGCGACCGTTTAAGTGTGTTTTTTTGCACAGCGGCAGGTGCGGGCACAGCTATACTATATATAAAAAAGAAAGTCGTGTTAGTTAATGCTATGTATAACTAGAGAACGGCTGAACCACTTTGGTTGAAAATTGACGGGGAGGTAGCTTAGAACCAGGGGAAAGACATGATACTATTGATTTCTTAAATCCAGCGGGATCGGGACTTACGCAGTACGCGGGTGAAACCGCGGGGCGCAGCTAGTAATATATATTGGTGAAAATCGCAGTAAATAATTCGTTCAGCAGTTTTGGAGTTTATCGGTTACCGACAGGCCGAAAGACAGAAAGACAGACGCGGCAGAAGACTATATTTTATAATCAAAAGCGAAGAGATTTTGAGTTCATCTCATCTAGTATTTGTACAACAATTTTTTACCCGACTGCGCGACGCAAAGAAGGGTTATGTGTTTATCAGTTTATGTATGTATGTTTGTTCCTATGTGGCGCTCCAGAGGCCAAACGGATGGACCGATTTTGATGATTCGCACGTCAATCGATTCGTCTTAATCCTGTGAGTGTCACTGAAGACATGACAGTTATCAAAATTCAAAATGACGACCACCAGCCGCCATATTGTAAAAAGAAAAAAAGAAAAATGACTGTCTATATCGAGTGGGGTATCTACGAATAGGTATTTTAAAATCATTCTTAGGTTTCCTTGACCATTTTTCATTTAGTTTAACTATTTGGGATCTACAACGACTTAAAGTTGGATAAGAAAACAAAAGTTGACTGACTATATCAAGTGGGGTATCGTTGAACAGGTTTTTGAAAATCATGAAAATCATCAAATTAGGTTTCTTTAACCGTTTTTCATTTAATGTAACCATTTGGGATCTACAACGGTTTAAAGTTAGTTAGTAGTCGTCCATACCTTAGATTACCTACCGCAACTTACTGAATAATCCTCAACTTAATAACCCCCTCAATGAAATGATGCCATTGCGATTAAAATACAATAAAATTGATATAATAACGTCTTGCACCTAATGCTGACTAAAAAGCGCAAAATAAAAAAATTAGATATAAATTTAAAAAACCTGCCTGCTTAAAAAAACTTTAAGTAAAAACATATACATAATAATAAAAACTGAAAAGAAAATAAAACAAGTCCAGTAGTCACAGAACATAGCGACTTTAACAGTCGGGCGGGACCCATTATTGAAAGGGTATATGATGATGAGCTAGATAGTCAATGTGATAGGTAGTCAATGGGTCCCGACTGTTAATAAATTCGCTATGTTCTGTGACTACTGGACTTGTTTTATTTTCTTTTCAGTTTTGATTATGTATATGTTTTTATTTAAAGTTTTTTTAAGCAGGCGGGTTTTTTAAATTTTTATTTAATTATTTTTTATCTCTATGACTTTCACGTAAGAGGAAAAAATACAACATGAAAGAAGTGGTTTCAATAGATACTTTGGAAAAAATTACCTTTGGTTTTCATACACTACCTATAGGGATTATGGAGTTATTACGCAAGTATATCATTATAAAGTACCTACTTCTACAATAAGCTAAGTAAATAGGTAGGTATATTATACAAAAAGAAAATAAACTAGGTAACTCGGTTTTAAGTATATATAAGTTGATATTTACTGGGTTACGATGTATGATTGATTATTACTCTGTAAGTACCAATACCTACTCATATTCGCTCGGATGGGTCGGCACGTGTAAAAATCTTTTAAGGGTACACTAGCGAAATCCGGAATTCTGAAATTCTACTCAAAATTTGAGGTAATTAAAATTAAAATTACTAAACAATTAAGCAGCTTCTAAATTCAAATTATTTTTTGAATTTAGAATTTAGGCGTTTCTGTATTTTTCACTGTATTGTCCATGAAATAATTGAAACCAATGAGGTGGAACACGCAGAGCTGTGAGCAGATGGCGCTCTAGTCGACTGTGGTTTTTTTTTAATTTTGTGGTCTCGCCTGTAGGTACTGTGAAGTCAAGTTGGAGTCTTTGTGTTTTAGTGTTAAAATTATCTAAAAATAATCCATTTATGTCGGTGTCTTGTTTAGTCTCAAAGAAAAACATCGTAGGAAAATGCTCCTACTACATTGCAGCATTTTATTTAAATATAAACTTAAACATAAATGAAACCGCCGAGAGTTGTGAAAATACTACTATTTGACAGTTTTTATTTCAAACTTAGATTAGTCGAACATCGCCCTCTGCCGGGATAAAAAGTTAGTGCTCCTCCCCATCAAGCAGCTGCTTAATTCAAATATTTTTTTGAATTTAGATTTTAGGCGGTTCTGTATTTTTCACATAATGTGCATGAAGTAATTGAAACCAATTCCTAGTTACGACTCCAAATCTTTACGATCGAAACACAAACAAAAGACGATCGCAGTAAAAATAAAAAACGTGATAGTTGACAGCTGTCAAACTTGAAATGGCTCTATCTCAGAATAGATTTATCTTGAACTACAGTTACTGGTTTCCTTACAGAAGTAAAAGAGTTCTTCTTCAAGAAATTCATTTAAGATGACAGCTGTCAAACTTGAAATAATATCTCGAAAACCTCTAACATCTACTTTAACATTATATAGAGGAAAGATTTGTATTTTTGTGTGTATGTGTGTCTGTAATTAATAAACTCTAAAACAACTGGACCTATTTCAAAAATTCTTTCACCATTAAAAAGCTACATTCACCCTGAGTAACATAGACTTTTGATCCCGATATTCCCACGGGATCGAGACGTACGCGAGTGAAACCGCGGAAGCAGCTAGTTATTTATATTTTAATACTCTTTGATGTTTATTTAGGCTCAAAGAAACGTAAAGTTACTAAAGATTCGGGATCTGTAATTTATGAAATTAAACATTTTTAATAAGTCGTCTGCGGTTGCAAACAGCTGGATATTTACGAGATAAAATTACTTGTTATTTATTGTTGTTTAGACTTACAACTTAAACAAAAAGTCGGCCATTTTCTCCTTTTGTATGGAAGAGTTATCGACTAGTATACCCTTAAGAAAACTTACAAAGTAAAACGACACAATTTGTTTTTTTGGTGTGTTTTCCTCAAAGGGAAAATATAGGTTCCTTCTACTGTTTTGTTGATAATACTTATTCTTTTTTGCGTTTTGACAGAATGCTCATCCCAAGTAAGGCGGGACCCCAGCCGGCCCGTTTTATCACAGGCCAGGCCGCGCTATGACTTTCGAGGCCTGTGCGACTGATTGCGTCTCGCTAGATGACAGGGTTCATCGGACGCGACGGTTCCCATGGCCCGTCATGTCCCATTTGGTCTGGCCTGTTATAACACGGGCCGTGTACCCCAGCTTTTTAGACGGATCGGATTTGGTTTCACTGCCGACTTTTTATCTTCTAGATAAGGCCTTATTCACAATCCTATTGATTAGTAATTTAACAAGTAACGTTAATTGCCAAGTAAATGTCACGAGTAGAGACCAGTTTTGTCACGTTTAACCAATGAGTAGTGCACTTTTTGAACTGACACGATTTCAGTCCATTATTATTATTAGAACTGGTCAGGTCTAGATCGCGTTATAGATTTTTTTTAGAAACAAATTACCTAGACGTTTCGACACGGGAAGCGACCACGGCCGGTGTAATTCATGCCGAAACATCGAGATATTTTAAATCGTAAATTGTCTACAACGTGATCTAGATCCGTAATTCTATGAATAACAATGATTAGTGCTTAATAAGAGTTGTGAAACGCGTCCAACAGTTAATTGGGACTTTACTTGGTGATTAGCCTACTCGGAACTTGACATAAGGATCGTAAAAGAGGCACTTAATCTAATTATTAAGTCAAGTCACTAATTTTAGTTTTACGTAGAAATGAATAATCAACTTAAATATAAAGAAAGTTTAGGTATAATAATATCTACAGGTATCAAAACATTTAGAAAGATTTAATTCTTAACCCTTTTCACTCAGTTTTGACAGTTGGGAAATTGTTGGGATCATTTTAATGACACTTGAAATCTGAGTAAAGCAGCTGCGTTTTAAATATAGGTATGATACACTCTCTTATTCTTGAGAATAGCAAGTGTTTATGTTTATTCACCTAGAGCACTCACAGGACACGCTTAGCGCATCAGTGTGACAGTGAAAAAAAAATATTTCTGGATGGTTTAAAAAAAATCTTGAGCAGGTTAAATCGAGAAGAGCAACAATAGCTCGCTTCGCTCTTGCCTTAACCTTCTCACACCTTATGCCCCGATGTCTTACCCCGTATGCACGGTCGTTAGTCGACAGATTCCCTAGGAATTCTACAGATAATATCTAGTTAATGTAAGAAAAGGATACAACACAAGCTTAGTCGCTTACCACGGGGCTAGATGGCGCTGTGTGTTGTACACAGAATTTATTTATTTAATCAATTCTTTGTACTGACTTGGCCACCTGGCTAAGTTTACCTAATCTGCTGATCACCTAGATAATGTACACTCCGATTTTTGCTAATTAGGTAACGGTAATAAATATATCAATAAAATAAATAACTGATGTTTCGGAAACTAATTGAACTACCTACTTAAGTATAATTTATTATGATTAATTAAAGACGAATTAAAAAAACGTCCGTCTATCCGTATAAAATAAAGTGAAATCTGTAATCTTTTGATTATGTGAGATAAATAATGGAGCTGCGTGGTTGTTTGTATGTGTGTCTGTGTGTGGTAGCTGTTGGCGGTGCAGAAGTAGTGGACTTGGAGGAGATCGATGCGCAGGAGTCGACGCATCATTCACATCATTATGTTGAGTTAAAGGAACCGACACTCTTCGATGCGTATTTTGGGAAACCGGTAACGCCTAAACGGAGAACGTTCTTAAACGATGTTATCAATGGAACTGCGTTAGTACCTACAAACTTAAATAAAACACAATTGTAATGTCATAGGCCATAGGCCGCTGTCAATAACATCGATCGGACAAAACTGTCCAGTGTACAGTACGAAACATTTAACTCAACGAACAGGAGCACTCACACTGCTCTAGCAATGCTTGGTAAAAACATCAAACCTTATCGATCATTTCGCTCACTTTATTATTTGTGCTCGATTCTTTGTTGATAGAAACACATCTACAATGCATGCATATCCATAATCAGAGTTATCCATTCTTAACTTATTTAGCCCTATCTTTATAATACCTAAAGTCCGTGTTAGTCTAGCTAGGGCTTGGGTGGCTAAAAACTTAAAAACACTCAATAGCCCTTTACTTGGTGCATATAATTCACTATTTATTTACCCATAGACTTTGCACCGTGATGGTGAACCCATGCGACAAACAAGAGGGTCGTCGAGTTGACGGGACTTGTATAAACCCTCACTATCCCTCCAAAGGAGCTACCCTCACACCGATGTTGAGACTGCTGCCCCCTATATATGGACCAGGTATTCTAAAACCGATTTTAATAATGTATTGTACCTACCATTATTGTTATTTTATTTTTTTATTATTCAAGAAACATACAGCTTATTATATTACAAAAAAGATATAAAACAATAGATATTACTTTAGCCAAAAACAGTTTCCAATGGTAGCAATTACTTAACGCAAGATGACCAATACAATCAGCGACACAAAACTTAATGTTATTATGGTTTTTTTTTTTTTTTTTTTTTTTTTTTTTTTTTTTAAATATTAAATAATTAAGATTATCTATAACAGTTTGAGAAAAGAAAGTTGATAAAGCACATAACACTATTTCAATCTTAAATCAATACTTATTGTGTGAATTTTAATCTACTTTTAAAGTTTGACTTTATTTAAACTTTAAAATAGTTAAACTTTACTTTATTTGCTTCTGTGGTTATTAAAATTTCATGTTTTTAATTATTTTGTAATTTTATTTTGGTACAATAAAGCGTTATCAAATCTAATCTTAAAACATCAAAAGCATTATTGTGATTTTTTTTAAATACCTATACAGAAATTTCTTTTTAATTTTTGTATGTAGCTCAAGGCTATTTTATTTAGAAAAATTATTTTAAAGGAAAAATAGCATTCAAAAATTTTCAATTGCGGCGAGGCTTGAACTCGCGTCTTTGGGTCAGTACCCCAACGCCGCCTGTTCCAACTAGACTACGCGAGTCCACGCTGCGTGCCGTGAAAACTTCCAATGCTTTATTCTCCTTTGATTGTTTACGATTAAGGCTCGCTAAAGCGCCATCTATCTAACGCTGCAGGACAAGCACGGCACGCAGCGTGGACTGGCGTAGTCTAGTTGGAACAGACGTTGGGGTACTGACCTAAAGACGCGAGTTCAAGCCTCGCCGCAAGTGAAAATTTTTGAATGCTATTTTACCTATATAGACTAAATTTTCACACATCTTCTGAAGAAAACATGTGAAATATAAAGAACCACAACAGCATACGGCATATCGAAATCTGGTATAAAAAATATAGTAATGTTGTATTACTACTTAGATACTACCTGGCCCAAATCAAATCGGCGCGGCACAAAGATCTAATGTCATTTTGTATGGTATAGCAATTATTATTCCAGCGTACTTGTATAGTTTCATTTCAGTGTTCTTATGTCATGTTACTGAAGGTGGAGCTTGCGTTCAATGTAACCTAACATTTTTTTTGACGTCAGGCAACACTCTACGGCCAGCCAAAGATGGGACCCCTCTAACCTCCACCAGGGTCATCAGGACTACCCTTCTCGGAGACGGGTACTTCGCTGACCCACATTGGTCATTGCTGTCTACTTATTTGCTCGCATTTGCTATCCTCGAAGTCACAGATTTGGTATATTTACGTAAGTTTGGGAAATTTGGATACATAGATAATATTTATTAGTAGGTATCTAACTCGATAATGTTGCGGGGGTTCAGTAAAAAGATCTGAAATGTATCATCATTTGAGTTTGGTCGAACCCGTCTTCGTTAGACTTTTAAAACAATAAGTGCTCTCTTTGCTTTTAGTCCGCTATGTACCAGTCGGCGACTGTTGCATCAACAATCAGATCCCGAACCCCGCGGGTGCGAACTGCATTCCGATAACGGTACCGGAGGACGATCCATACTTGCGTCGGACAGGCATCAGATGTATGAACCTCACCAGAGTGGAGACATACCAGGATTACGGCTGCATATCCAATATGCTGCCGGCTGCAAGGGTAAATGCTACCTTGCAAATATTGTGATCAGTAGATAGGTAATTCAACGTGACCCCAGGGGTAATTTAGAATAAAAAGAAGCTTAAAGTTGCGCTTAGATGGTAAAGTGGCATTTTTTGCAGGTGTTAATGTATTGCGGTGCGAAAAGACAAATTATTTTAAATATATTTCAATAAGACAAAACAAACCTATTATTCGAATGATGAATGAAAATTAGTATTAGATTCTTTATTTTTACTGTAATAAGATCAAGTTAGTTAAATACTACCTATTAATATGCAGTACAGCAGATCAACTCCACATCTTGACCTGTCTCAAATCTACGGAAACACAGAGGCGAGAAGTAGAGAGATCAGAACAATGCAAGGAGGTCTACTTGCATTTAGAATGGAAGGAGATCGAGAGGTACCAGAAGGACAATCGCCTTTTTGTATTAATAATAAACCGCCATTGGAGGTCCCATGTTATAACTTCGGTAAGAATTTATTAAATAAACATTATAGAATGAACCTAGTGAAAATCCTTTAAAATTTCTAAATGATTATGAACTGGTATTATCCATTAGGTGACCCCTACACCATTAATTTAAATACCGCTGTTTTACTGCCTGCCTTGTGGTTCTTCCGCGAACACAACCGTCTGGCGCGTGCACTGGCTGCTCTCAACCCTTGCTGGGATGATGAAAAACTGTTCACAACAGCCCGACAGATCAACATCGCTCAATGGCAGTACATATTTTACTACGAGTACACTGCAGAATTGATGGGTGAGCGTTTGGGTGACCTAATATAAATGAGAATTGGGAGTGTAACGTCCGACTACTGTACCTATTTGATCGATTTGTGTGATTTGTATTATCATCCAGGTTACAAAAATGCCTTATCAGAGGGTATAATCACGTCACATCACGGGCATTTCAACGACTTCGACCCTCACTATACTCCGGGTGTATATCGTGACTACCTCGTCGGCACCAGATACTTTCATACCTTCATGCAAGGACTTACACAGTGAGTTATTAAGTTAAACATTATACCGATTACTAAGTATTAAGTTAAACATTATGCTAAGTAATCGGGGGCAGTGGGACGGACGGTGCCCAAGACTGCAATTCTTCAGCATAAAAAGAGGTTATTTAATGAAGAATGACAGAGTAGAGTACAATAAGAGTAATAAGATGTCCAAAATTAGAAATGTTTCTTTAAACATTTCCAGTCTATACCGTGACCACGAATACATGGGCAGCCGCACCAATGTAGATGATTCGTTTCGCTCCGGCATCCTGTATCTCAACAACACGGAAGCTGACCTCACAGAGGGCTCCATCATTCAACCTTGTCATAGAATTGACGACACAATCCTCGATCCTGATGTAAGTCGCCTATTTTAGCCTTTTCGTCATTCACTTATTAGTGATGTGAGGTATAACCACGTCCATCCATCTCTTAAATATCTATCTAAAACACATTTAAAATACAGTTTTCACAGGTATGTTCAATAGAAGGATACCATTTATTTGTATTAACTCTGTTTATGTTTATTTAATGGTGAATAAATAGTTGATTGATTGTCATCCGTCGATGTTACCAAGACAAGGGCAGGGAAGGGAGACCGCTTCTTTATTATTAGACTCTGTCTTCAATTTGCAGGTAGGTCAGCGAATATTTGGTGAGTTACAAAGAGCAGCTGATGTAGCAGCTATAGACATGATGCGTGGTAGAGACGCCGGTCTACCTCCGTACAACCATTACAGGAAGATCTGCGGAATGAAAGTTGCTGAACACTTCGACGATTTCGAAGACACTGTTGATAAGGATGTAAGAACTGTTTTATCTATTTTGAAGAAGACGAAAAATCTACTGGGCTTACCTTTATTATTTGCTTAACGAATACTGGCATTATTCAGCTGAATAACTTAGGACGTTTCGCGTATGAGGTTTTTCTTCAATTTTGGTTTAAGAAACAGGCAGTCTCTTTTGCTAGTTTTTATCTTTTCTGCCATCTAACCTTTCCATCGTTTCACGTTCTTAAGAAAGTGGAGCAGCTTAGCCGCCTATATGATGACGTGAACGATGTGGAGTTGATGGTTGCGATCTACATCGAGAGACACCTCCCACACGCGTTTATGGGACCCACTCTCTACTGCATCATGACCCAGAACATGCTGAACTGGAGGAAATCTGACATGTACTTCTTTGAACACGGAGATCATCCCACTGCTCTCACTGCAGGTAGGGTAAAACTGAATAATCCTCCCGATCCATATACACTGTCTTTTCATCAATAAAGATCTAATAGTTGTCTTTTCTTCCTATTTTAACAGCGATCGAATTGGCGCCAAATTTTATCCCGGATTGTAGTAGTGTAATCGCACTTGACAAATTAATAAAATTTTCAGATCAACTACATGCAGTGAAACAGACTAGTATAGCGCGTATTGTCTGCGACAACGGCGATGGCATCAAGGCAATACAACCAAAAGCCTTGTTTATAAAAAGTAAAACGTAAGTGAATTCGTAATTATCTAGGCCGTAGGCGAATACATTTGATTGAATACTCAATAATTGAATACCTACACATACTCAAGGAGCTCATTGGCTTAGCTGCACCTGCCGATCTTAAATGGTCGTGCGGGTTAAACAACGTTCGGCGCCGTCATTACTTGGATGGGGGACCGATAATTTGTGTGGCAAAAAATCATTCTCTCGAGCTCCTCCGTACTTCGGAAGGCACGTTAAGCAGTTGGTCAAGGTTGTTATCTCTGATAGCAGTAATTAGGGCAAGGCCTTAGGGCGACCTGAAACTCTAAAACTGTGCCACACCACTACACGAAAAGAAGAAGAAGAAGATTGAATACTAACTGTCTTAACTTTGTTCTAGGTGTGGTTGAAAAAGTTAATAAATGTCTTTAAAACACTTTCAGGAATGATAACACGGCTTGTAAACAAATTCCTGGTATAGATCTCTCTTACTGGAAAGAGTCTAAAAGGTGCTTGCCACCGTTGATACCCGCGCCTCCAGTTGCTCTACCGGCGCTTCCAGTTCCTCTACCGGCGCTTCCAGTTGGTGTACCGGCGCTTCCAGTTGGTGTACCGGCGCTTCCAGTTGGTGTACCGGCGCTTCCAGTTGGTCTACCGGCGCTTCCAGTTGGTGTACCGGCGCTTCCAGTTGGTGTACCGGCGCTTCCAGTTGGTGTACCACCACTAGCAGTGCCTCCAGTTGGTGCACCCTTACCTCTAGGTACTGGAGTTATACCACCTGTAGCTGCTGCAATAGCAGATGCTTCACCATAACGTAGACAATCGTATTTTTTAATTTAATTTACTTATACTTATTTGGTACACTTATGTAGGTATGCATAGTTTATTAGAAAGACGCGAGACAGGGATAATGCTTTGTTGCGCCTAATTAGCAAATAATTATGGAATACATCATATAACATTAACATTACCAAAATGTGCTAATTTTGTATTTTATTGTTTATTAAAAAAAAAACTTTGTTTTGTTAATATTTAATAATTTCTCATCGTCTAGTGGCTTATTTCGTATCGTATTTGATCAAGTGAGCGAAGCACCTCCCAAACCGCAAACATGCCTAAGTTGTGTTGGCTGGTGGGTGAGATACCTACTGTCGTAAAGATTCAACGTATGAGTCACCGACCGGTAAAGTCAGTACTCCCGGATTGAAATAAAGATGTGTTGTTGGTTCGAATCCCGCCCTGCGTCTATCGTGCGTTGTGTTTTTGCAGAAGTTCTTTTCAAGTGTGGATTTTCATGAACATAATAGCATTCTTCTAAAATTGGTTATAAAAGGCGGAGTGGGGGTGTGAGGTTTTATTTTCGTTACGAAATTTCTTGATTCGGTCGCCGCGCTTTAAGCCCGCGATAAAAGCTGTGCAATAGCTTAAAAGAAAAAAAATCTTCTACTTATAGAAATAGAGCCCATACTATTTTAAACTTACTGGGTCGGTATTACACTAAATCACAATAGAATCTCAGTGGTGTCTCAGTGGAATGTTAATAGTAGTGTCATGATATATGACCCATGCAGGATGAATACGTACAAAATTTGCGTTATTGAATATTAGACTCTTAGTTCTTTCAATAAAACCTATATTCCTTTGACATGAAGAACATCTGGAAAATCCGTGCCGAGTGAGAGTTACTAACCAGAGGTGTTTATTTCGCTCTCACTATTGCCATAACGAAATTACGCTTAATGATAGGATTTTCCCACTCACATATTGGATCATAATACCGGCCCTGCTACAAATATTATTATGAACAAGCCAGTTGATATTACTGGCGAAATATCGAGCTCCGTTAATAAAACAAATTCAAACATGGTAAATACCCCGTTATTTAATAATATTTTTAATAGAGTCTTACATCGCTGTGACGGTGAAGGAAAACATTGTGAAGAAACCGACATGTCCTAAGACTCACCACAGTCCGAAGGCATGGGACATTCGCTATTCCGGAGTAGGATCCCGTGGCGTCTAACAACTTAACCCGTCTAAGAAATCACGTACAATGGCCCAATTGTAAGGCTAAGTGCGGAAAAGGCGTAGCAAAAACTAACTAAGTAGATGTTTGTTTGATTTGTCTATGTTTGATTTTCCGTAAATTATTTTTAAATTGATTTAGCTAAATATATTTTAAGGGCGGATTGCATAAGACCTTTGAAAAATATATTAAACTAAATTAAAAAAAAAAACGGAAAATCGAATATTGGACTCTATTTCCATAATAAGAAGATTGCTATTATGTTGTCACACTTTGAAGTTTTTGAAATTATACCTGTGAAAGTTCTTAATCTCGTTAAAAGTATCGTTATGCAAGCCGGCCTTAATGGTTTTATGCAAGCCCTAAATCAAGTATAACACTTGTACTATTTATGCATTCTGTGGTATAACTAAGGTGACAACTAGATAGATAGATAAACGCTTTATTGTACCAAAAAATATAAGTTTAACAAATAAAAATAACTTAAAAAGCTAGTGCGGCACAATGGGCGGCTTTAACGCCTAAGGACAATATCTTCCAGGCAACCAATAAATGGATAAGATTTTAAGGAAGGGGATAGGTAAGGTCTATATACTATACAAGACAAACTAGCTAGCTAACTAGCTAAGGTTAAAATAATAAAACTTTATACATTTATCTTTGAGCAACGAGACAGAGTCGCCGCCGCATTGCAAACGTGATATATGTGCATGATACGTCGGGGACCCAATTACCAACCTTATGCGAGACTCTGGCCACGAGTCACATCGTATTTCTTACTTGGTCACTTACAGAATCTAGTTGCATTTTTGCACTTGATCACTTACAGAATCTAGTTGCATTTTATGGCGCTCCCTCGCTTGAGGCCTTCATTTGAAACTTTAACAGGACAGTCTACCTACACTTTTTCCATACAAACGTAGTCGACTGTTTCCTCCCTGGATAAACATTAGAGCAATTATGTTTATGCCATAAAGCCTACATCTGCCATGATCAAACGTTTTGTTTTTTTTTTAGATTTTTTTAGTTAGAATAGAAATAAAATGTAAAACAATTAGAAAATAAAAAATAAAAACGTAGGGGCATGGTTATGGCTGATATAGGACTTATGGCATATACACATTTTTTGTAAGTAATTATCTTTATCCAGAGAGGAAGCAGTCGACTACGTTTGTAAAGTTTGTATGGAGAAAAGAGTAGGTAGACTGTCCCCTTAAGAAAAATAAAAAGGGCAAAAAGTTAGATTTGAAGTACCTAATTACATCGCGTAAAACGCACATCAAATACGTTTAAGATACTTATCTTTAAATCTCAAAAATAAACGGTTAAAATACCAATGTTCAAAACTTCGAAATTCAAAATATCGAACGGCGATAAAATCGAAAACTAAAATATCGAAAGATTATATTGAATAGTTAAAATACCCATTAATATCCCGTTTTTATCCTTTGGGTACGGTACCCGAAAAAAGAACCTCAAGAAGACTAAACCAAGAGACTTACTAATACTTACTACTATCACCTTTCACCACATTCACATAGGTATTGAAATTAAAAACATTTTTCAGTTTTAATCGCGTGGTGTTTATTACTTTTAGCATTGTTCAACAATGCTAAAATTCAATCCTGAAGACGGGACCCGTAAAGGTTCCGAAACGTTAAGCGTTAAGACAACCACGCGATTAAATCCGAAAAAGCGAAAACAGATGTAAAATCAACAATGGGTATTTTAAACGTAGGTACCTAGGTATATTAATTTAAGAGATTTAAATAGGTACTACCTACTCGTTTGAGACATCGATCACCTCTAGCCTACTAATGAATAGGTCGAATTAGGCTATAAATTGCTTATTTTCAACACATTAACTTCCTACCAACACTTTAATTCGTTAACAAAAACCCAAATACCAACAGAATTTAATTTGATTTCTCAATATTTATTGATTGTAGAAAACATATTTGTTGCACTTTGTAATGCTATCGATATCATTGAACTGTTGCGTGTAATGAATTGATCTAGTATTAACACGTCAATTAAATACATATTGTTGACTAGCTGTGTCCTGTGGTTTCACCCGCGTAAATTCCAAAATGATCCCGCAGCGGTATTACCTAAAAATTAGCAATCAACAATCATTGCGCAATTATCGCGCGATCGACGCGCGATCGATTGTTAATCGCCAAAAAATTTCGTATTACGTATGTGATCGCTCGCTAATCGCTCGCTGATGGTTTGAATGCACTTTTTGCTGTTTTATTGCTTCAATACTAGCGCCAAACAATTGAGTAGCAATTAGAGGAACTAATGTAAAGTAAGTAATAAACAGAGAGATGACAAGTTTTCAAATATTTGTGCGCCGAATAGTTTACTTTAGGTTTTGTCATGGTTTTGTGTAGAATGAAAAAACGGTAGGTTCCCAACGAGTCACCCCAAACGTGTAACCCCGTTACTCGTTGGGATAAAAACTTCCCAACCAGTAACAGGGTGACTCGTTGCAACTTTTTTTACAAAAGAAGTTCCCAACGTGTCACCCTTGGTGTAAAGGGTTACTCGATGGGAAAAAATATTACCAACGAGTAACGGGGTTACACGTTGGGAACCCACCCTGAGAATTAAATAAAATAAAAATAGTTTTTTACACACCATTAGGTACATTTTGCCAATTTTTAATTTAATTTGTATTAAATTAAAATATGCTCAATTATTTAATTGTTATCTGAAAAGTAACAAAAACTTGAATAAAATCTATTGGGACTTTGAATAAATTGGTTTTCTACTTCTGTTAGGAACATCATTGTAATAATTATTGAAAAAAAAAACAGCTGACAGCTGCGCCATAGATTACAAAACTTTTGTGATGTTGCAATATGTCAAAAAGTTAAAAGGTGACATATCCGCATGAACGCTTTGTAGATTGTTTTGTAATAGTTAGGTTTGCTTTTTGATAGATAATTATAGATGATTGTTAAATATACGTACATACCTACTTGATTATTATAAAAAGTTTTTCTTCTTAACTCTTATTCCCTATTGCACCGATGCAAAATGGAGGCGATATGTTTGTAGTGGCAATGGGCTATTGACATTAAAAATGAACGGCTGATAAATAAGCCAATGTGCATGCCATGATAAAAGGGGTGGGTTCCCAACAAGTCACCCCAAACGTTACGGTTGGGATAAAAACTTCCCAACCAGTAACAGGGTGACTCGTTGCAACTTTTTTTACAAAAGAAGTTCCCAACGTGTCACCCTTGGTGTAAAGGGTTACTCGATGGGAAAAAATATTACCAACGAGTAACGGGGTTACACGTTTGGGGTGACTCGTTGGGAACCCACCAAAAATACTTGTCTTAAAAATTGCAATGAATCACGTTACTTTCATTGTTTTAAACATTTTACCAATTCCCTACGCTTCTAAATCTTTACAGATCTCTGCCTCAGGGGTAGACTAATTTGGGTTTAATTTTAATAGTTCTATTCAATCATTCCATGAGGAAAAATATAGCTAAAAACCTTAATTTTTACCCAAATATTAAATTGCTCAAATCTCGATATCGGATCACTCAATCCCTGGATTATAATATCGAACTTTTGCGTCCGAGATCCCGGGATTACGATATCCCGGGATCCCGGGATTCATGCCCTAGGGGTAACCCTATTTTACACCGGGGCTACAAGGTATAAGTACCTAGGTAAGTCCCAAATAACAGTTTTTTCAAAAGTTCCGCGGGGAGGGATTATTTACCTCCGATGGAAAAGGAGGGCTGTTATTAGTTTGCGATTTTCCAATTTTATTGTTCCTTAGGGTTCCGCACGCAAAGGGTAGAAACGGAACAATTTAACTAAGATTCCACTGTCCGTCTGTCTGTCAATCACCAGGCTGTGTCTCATGAATCGTGATAGCTGCTAGACAGTTGACCTTATCACAAATAATATAATTTCTGTAGAATATAATTTAATAAATAATTAAGTAGGTTAGACTAGCTCAAGAGGGACGGGGCACAACTAGCACTGGACAGGGAAGAGTGGAGAGAAGGGAGGGAGGCCTTTGCCCTGCAGTGGGACAAAGTAGGCTAAAAATAAAAATAAATAATTAAGTAGGACTCCCATACAACAAACATGTTTTTTTTTGTGTTAATGGTACGGAACCCCTTCGGCCGCGATGTTTTTATATTCGCGTCTCATCTTCGTACTGTTTCAAAGCACTATTCCGTTCCGTTATGATGAGATGAGAGCGGCACACAAACCAGAAACAAATAATTATTTATTTTTAAGCTTAAATACTTGTCCCCGGCAGGAGTCGAACCCGTAACTTTCTGCATTGCATTTGAGTATTCACCCGACGACGCGCCACAGAGGTCGTCTTAAAATTCTTTATTGCATATTTTACTTTTTTCTACTTAAACTGAGTCTATCAGAGTTTAGCCGTGCATAAAAACGCCTCACCAAATATTACCCCATTTTCAAGCAAACGGCTAGCGCTAGGCGGGGCAGTGAGGGGCGAAAGTGTCATCAGGCCACGGACCTGTCAAATAAACCCTCGAAGATGCCAAGGCAATATTCTCCAAGCTTCATTTACATAAGAAAATAAAAACCGCAGCTATTTGTCTTTGCTGGAAATCTAGTAGGTCAATACAATAGGGATGAATTGTCGTTGAGAACGTTGCTTGTGAACACATGTAGGTGCCTAACTACTTACTTCGTCCACGCAATTAAACCCGAAAAATGTCTTTAATTTCAATACAACATCGCGAAAACAGATAAAAAAATACTCACTTCGTTTTATAATTTCAGACTACGATCTGACGTATTGGTTTATTGTATTTGACATTTTTTTTCTTCAGGAATCTGTGTCAAATTATAGTCTGTAATTGAAAAACGAAGTTTAAATATTTCTTCTGTTTCCTGAAGAAGGAAACCTACAAAGGTTTAGAAACGTTGAGCGTTGAAACAATGCTAAAAGTAATAAACACCACGCGGTTAAAACCGAAAAATGTCTTCAATTTTACCGAAGTATAACGATTTGACACAAATTCCCAGAGAAAAAACGTCAAATAACAAAGGACCAAAACGGCACATTAAGTACCTAAAATTGGTCTTGGTGGGAGGCTTCGATGTGGGTGGGAGCCTTCGGCCGCGTCTCGTTACCGCCTATCGGTCTAAGTATTGATGATGATGATGTCCTCCGCAACGTATCCGTCGACGGACTCGTCAGTGCTTCCATACGTAGACTGGTTCAGCCATTCTTAATTAATCTTAATTTACCCTGATCATCACTTAATACCATCAGGTGAGACAGTAGCAAAAAGCTCATCTATTGTGTATAAAAAATCATAATACTGTTGTAGCGCCTACAGTACCTACCTACCAACAGTAGACCATAGCGCTTCCAATAAGGTTAAAAAAATAATTAGGTAAGCCTTGACGCCAAAACATTGGTGTGTTAGCATGACGACATAATCCTTCTTTGCAGTCGGGTAAAAATAGGATTCCAAGACCCGGTTCATAACTCTGAACATGTAAAAGTTATCAGTTCTCAATAATTCATACTGTTTTCTGGAAAAAAACATTAAAAGTAAAAGCCTTTTGTTTTGCGGTAGAAAGCGTTTTCTTAAGGCGTGGTGGTCAATAAAAATATGGAGGCTGAGGCTGGGACGTGAGAGGAATCGAGTGCCGAGGGACAAAACGATCGTGTGGTCACCGAATCGGCGAGAAGCTGATCCATTGTTGATATTTCTTTATCTACACTAATATTATGAAGACGAAAGATTTGTATTTTTATGTGTGTGTGAGTGTGTGTCTGTACGTTTGTAATGAATAAACTCAAATACTAATGTGTCGATTTCAAAAATTATTTCACTATTAGAAACCCTGAGTAACACAGGCTACTTTTGATATCAATATTGACACGGGATCGGGACTTACGCGGGTGAAACCGCAGGACACAGCTATTATGTATAAAAAATGAGAAGAAGACACAAGAAACTCATAAGGTTTTTTTTGCAGTGTTCATGTGATGCACATTGTCCCATATTTACTGTTTAACAATAGTGGAATTGGAGCAATAAATCTATACCATAATAATCCTTACTAACATTAGGTACAAGCGCGAAAGTAACTCTATCTGTCTGTCTGTTCAAATAAGTTTAAATAGGTACAGAGAATTTTCTACTGTTTTCGCGATGTTGTATTGAAATTAAAGTCATTTGTCGGTTTGAATCGCGTGGTGTTGAGCGCGAAGTTGTATCAATGTTAAGTAATAAACACCACGCGATTCAAGCCGACAAATGTCTTTAATTTCAAGTTTAAATACTACAGAAAAACCACTATCACATCCACAAACACACAACCCGCCCCGCCCCGGGATCCACCACCAGAGCTCTAACTAGTACCTACTTACTTAGTACATCATTCTCAATGATTGTGCTTGTGACTCGTTTCTCGTGGCCCCATATAAAGGTCGTCCATTAGAAGCGGAGTTTCATTTTGATGTAATATTTTATCTAACTTACGCCATTTTTAAAGATTTTTGAACTTCAAGGTAAGAAGAAGATTGTAGAGCGTGGTAGAGCTGTCGCCCTGATAACTAAGTCCCATTAAAGGTAGAGATACACGCGCCAGTGAAACGGTACAGTATAGTTGTATGCTAGTTACCAGCATTACTGGTGATAACATTATGAGGAGCTCATTGGCCTAGCTGAACCGACCTTATGATCGTGCGGGTTAAGAAACGCTTGGCGCGGCCGTTACTTGGATGGGTGACCAATAATGTGTGTTGCAAAAAAACATTTTCTCGTGCTTCTCCATGCTTCGGAAGGCACGTTAAGCAGTTGGTCCCGGTTGTTGACTCTGACAGCAGTCGTTAGATCAAGTTAGAGGTCTAAGGGCGACGCCCCTGTTTCATAAAGCTGACAATCCGACAGGCGCGACATATGTCGAGAACCGACAATTTGTCAATTTTTCTGTTTCATAAAGCCGACAGGCAACAAAATTGTCACGGTGGGAAATTTACAAATTTGTACGCGTAATTGTCGCGACAATTTAACATTTTTCTGTTTCATAAAACTTTTTGTGCGACAGGTGACTGGTGACAATTTGTCGGGAAAAACTTGACAATTTTGTTTTATGAAACACAAAATTATCGTGACATATTGACATATTTGTAAAATTGTCCGACATTTGCGACAGGTGCCCTTCTGTCTCGAAAATCGTATTTTGAATTTTGAAGACGTTAAACTGTTTTGTTCCGTATTGAGGTTTTTATTTTTTCATTTTTTCATCATCACATATTAAGTCAGACAGCCAAACTATTAAACACAAAACTGCACAACTTAATTAAGTATGTAGGTGCAATTTTAATTAATTTTTTTCCTATTTTAAAGTCGGTTTTAATTTCTTTCGGAAATACTTTTATAAACAACAATACTAGCTGCGTCCCGCGGTTTTACCCGCGTAAGTCCTGATCCCGCGAGAATTTCGAGATAAAAAGTAGCCTATGTGTTATTCTAGGTTCAGTAGTTTTTGCGTGAAGGAGTAACAAAGTCACATACAGACATACATACATACATACAATATTTAGTGTTTATAATATAAGTTGGAAGTAGGAATAGGAAGTAGAATAGGACTATTTGCAAATATCTTAAAAGTTGACAATTGTCGCCGTTTTCTTGACATATACTTATGTCACGATAATCCGACATATGTCGGCGACAATTGTCGCACTTTTTCTTGACATATGTCGCGTTTATGAAACGCGTCCGACAATTAAAAATATGTCAAGGTTTCACCTGTCGCTTTTAAATAAAATTGTCACGTTTATGAAACAGCCTAAGCGTGACAATTTGACAAATAAGTCAGTTCTTGACATAAAAGTCGGATTGTCAGCTTTATGAAACAGGGGCCTGAAAACTCTAACTAGGTGAGCCATTTCTATATCTATATCTATACTTCTATACTAATATTATAAAGAGGTAACGTTGGTAACATGTATGTATGTACGTATGTATGTATATTGGGGGTAATCTCCGAAACTACTGGACCGATTTCAAAAATTCTTTCACCATTAGAAAGCTACATTCACCCTGAGTACTTTTGATCTCGATGTTCCCACGGGATCGGGACTTACACGGGTGAAACCGCGGGAATCTGCTAGTCACTATATGAAAAGGAGAAGAATGTAGGTAGTTCTTATCCAAGTGCGCCAGCCTCTACTTGTTACCACTGCTCACACACACCTCCCATGTTACTTTTAATTTGTTTAGATTTTCTAGCAATAAATGCATTTATATAATAGGCGGCCTTTTCGCTTAACGCCAATATCTTCTAGGCGACATTTGGACCGACATCACATGTGGATCTCAAGATAGGTACTTACTGCTTCGTCGGCGTGTGTGGCGGCAGGGTGGGTCCAAACATCCATTCAAACTTTTCTTCTCACGCGAGCGATGTTCTCGGTTGCATTCCCCTCGGGAGCCCGGGGTCCGCTACACCCCAAATAGTTTTTTTTTATTTGGGGTCCGCGTAGTATGTAAGTCATCATTGGCCTTACCTTACCTTCTACTAATAGATTTGGCAATATTTTACGGCCGGCTGCCTGTTTCACAACAACCCTTCTAAGGACCAAGCAGTTTATCCGCCACCTCGCGAGGAAAACTTAAGGTTTGCTAGTCTCCCTCAGATCCCTTACACTGGGAAAAAAGTTAGGTAATTACAAACCTAGGTTAGTAGGTTAATGTCAAAAGTAGGTAAAATGTACCTAATTTAGGTTAAATGTACCTAAAAAAATATTAGGTACGTAGGCTAATTCTACCTAGTGCGCTTGGTAATGCAAAAAGTCGGTAGATTAAACCTACTTTTTGGTAAAACCGTGTTTTAACCAATAGTAGGTACACATTAACGAATTGAGTCGGTAAATGCAACCTACTTATTAAGGTTAAAATAATCTACTAATTGGGTTTATCAACTTGCTCTTTAAGTAGGTAGAATTAACTTATTGATTTGGTAATAATTACACAATAGCTTGGTACAATCAACCTATTATTTAGGTTAAAAATACCTTCTTTATAAAGACCCAAAATAACCGACTTAGTAGGTATCGGCAACCGACTATTTTGGTATGTTTACCAAAAAAGTAAGTTAATTTCACCCAATAAGTAGGTTGGTAGTAACTAACAACTAAGTTAGTTGGGGGCTACATAGCGCTTAGGTTATTACTAACAAATTAGTTGAATAATACAACCTACTAAGTTGGTATATACACTACCTAGTCATTTTGCTAATATTACCCATTAAGTAGGTTAATAATACCTATTGAGTTGGTGAGACATACAAAGTGATAGATGATGATGAATGATGATAGATGGCGGGACAACATAAACACTCGTATCTCTGAATCGCGGTATCGTTATTCACCTCTGTCGATAGACTACCGCTCGTATATTTTACTACAGTATCGCTTCTGGCCTTTTGGCTAAGATCAAAGTGTAGTATCTGTTCTTTTCAGCTTAATATCTGAAAGTTCCTCCATTGGAGGACCAGTATATTAAACTGATTTTTGTAAAGCGACGGGATGTTCGGAGCTCGCTCCACTCGCTCGGCCCGGCATTGCAGTGCCGCCGGGATCAAAGAAAAACAAAGGAAGTTCTAACCTACTCACTGGGTATATCCACCCTACTATAAAGGTATTACTAACCTACTTGATAGGTAATACACACCTACCCGCTAGGTAGTTCTTGCCTACTAAATAGGTACCATTAACCTACTCACTAGGTATATCCACCCTACTATGAAGGTATTACTAACCTACTTTATAGGTAATTTATACACCTACTCGCTGGGCAGTTCTAACCTACTTACGCGGTACTGTTACCCTACTTTCTAGGTAGTTCTAACCTACTTAATAGGTATCATTAACATGTACTCACCAAGTGAGTAGGTTAATGGTACCTATTTAGTAGGCTAGAACTGCCTAGCGAGTAGGTGTAAATTACCTATCAAGTAGGTTAGTAATACCTTTATAGTAGGGTCGTTATACCCAGTGAGTAGGTTGATTTTACCATGTATAATGAATATGAATATGAATATTCCATTACCTAATAAGTAGGTTAATTACCAAATCATAGTGTTTACCTAATAAGTTGGTCAAGGGTGGACTAGGTAAATTTTACCGACTTTTGCTTTACCAAGTGCACTAGGTAGAATTAGCCTACTTAGTCGAATGTCTGCGTTTCACCTAATAAGTCGGCAAAATTAACCTAAAAATCACCTGTTTTTTTTCCCAGTGTAGTTGCTTTTTACGACGCGACGGGACGAGATGGGTTAATCCTACACCGGGGCTTTCAAACTGCCTTCCTCTTTAAATAAATAAATAAAAAGTTTATTTCCATAAAACCCTATTTACAAATTCTGTTACCCTCGGTCCCCGCACAAGGATAACCTGAATCGCGGGAGACCTGATTTTAATTACGATTTAAAACAGAAAAGAAAAAGAACAACAAATTATGGAGGGTACTTTAAGCTATTTAACTTAATTACTTAGAGATTATTTTATTTCTAACTAAGAACTAAAATGAAACTTTTCTATTAAGTGAACCTATTTAAGAATAAAGTTGCATGAATGTTTGTTTGTGAGTGTGTGGGTATGTATGTAGTTGTGCATGTATGTATGTAAGTATATATGTATGTGTGTATGTATATATGTAGGTGTGTGTCTGTATAAAGATTGAATGTATCAGTTTATCAGTTTAGTGGATGAGATACGGCCCGAGAAATAAGAGAGAGGGGTCTTTATAATGTCAGACTCCAAATCTTGACGATCGAAACACAAACAAAAGACGATCGCAGTAAAAATAAAAAACGTGATAGTTGACAGCTGTCAAACTTGAAATGGCTCTATCTCAGAATAGATTTATCTTGAACTACTGGTTTCCTTACAGAAGTAAAAGAGTTCTTCTTCGAGAAATTCATTTAAGATGACAGCTGTCAAACTTGAAATAATAGGTATCTCGAAAACCTCTATCCCAGACCTCTAACATCTACTTTAATATTATAAAGAGGAAAGATTTGTATTTTTGTCTCTTGGTCTCTTGTTATAATTACGGTGAGACTTTATTTGATAAATATTTTGTTTAGAATGTAACGTCTACATCTATACTAATATTATAACGAGGAAAGATTTGTATTTTTGTGTGTATGTATGTCTGTATGTTTGTAATTAATAAACTCAAAAACTACTGGACCTATTTCAAAAATTCTTTCACCATTAGAAAGCTACATTCACCCTGAGTAACATAGGCTGTCTTTGATCCCGATATTCCCACGGGATCGGGACTTACGCGGGTAAAACCGCGGGACGCAGCTAGTTATTTATATTTTAATACTCTTTGATGTTTACTTAGGCTCAAAGAAACGTAAAGTTACTAAAGTTTCGGTAGCTTTATTTATGAATTAAACATTTTTAATAAGTAGTCTGCGGTTGCAAACAGCTGGAAATTTACGAGATAAAATTCCTTGTTATTTATTGTTGTTTAGACTTACAACTTAAACAAAAAGCCGGCCATTTTATCCTTTTGTATGGAAGAGTTATCGACTAGTATACCCTTAAGAAAACTTACAAAGTAAAACGACACAATTTGTGTTTTTGGTGTGTTTTCCTCAAAGGGAAAATATAGGTTCGTTCTAGTGTTTTGTTGATAATACTTATTCTTTTTTGCGTTTTGACAGAATGCTCATCCCAAGTAAGGCGGGACCCCAGCCGGCCCGTTTTATCACAGGCCAGGCCGCGCTATGACTTTCGAGGCCTGTGCGACTGATTGCGTCTCGCTAGATGACAGGGTTCATCGGACGCGACGGTTCCCATGGCCCGTCATGTCCCATTTGGTCTGGCCTGTTATAACACGGGCCGTGTACCCCAGCTTTTTAGACGGATCGGATTTGGTTTCACTGCCGACTTTTTATCTTCTAGATAAGGCCTTATTCACAATCCTATTGATTAGTAATTTAACAAGTAACGTTAATTGCCAAGTAAATGTCACGAGTAGAGACCAGTTTTGTCACGTTTAACCAGTGGTGCACTTTTTAGGGTTCCGTACCTAAAGGTAAAAACGGGACCCTATTACTGAGACTTCGCTGTCTGTCTGTCTGTCTGTCTGTCTGTCTGTCCGTCCGTCCGTCTGTCCGTCTGTCCGTCTGTCACCAGGCTGTATCTCATGAACCGTAATAGCTAGAAGGTTGAAATTTTCACAGAAGATGTATTTCGGTTGCCGCTACAACAACAAATACTAAAAACGAAATAAAACAATTATTTAAAAGGGGCTCCCATACAACAAACGTGTTTCAAAAATAACAAGGAGTCGAGTCAGGACAGGAAGGACAGGAGGACAAATCGAGTTGGTCATGGAATTCAAAATGGCTGCCCTATCTGTCAAATATACTAGTCTGCCTTACTTACCAAAGAGTTTATTTTATGTTTCAGATTTTCTTTGTGCCAAGGTTTTTTTTTTTTCAGTGATTCGGTCGTTTGATGGGAGTAAGAATCGAAGATAAATATTTCATATTTTCCTATAAAATTTAAAAATTGGTTGTTGTAAACCATTTTAGGGTTCCATATCCAATTGTGATAGTGGTACGGAACCCTTTATGCGCGAGTGTCGCACTTGCCCCGTTTTTGAACTAACACGATTTCTGTTCATTATTATTACTAGTAGTTCGCCCCGAATTGAGACCTCACGAGTTTTTATTTTCACTCATCATCATTGGCTAGTAACAAGAGATGATTTAAGTAGCGTCCGTCAGAGATGTAGGTCAAGATAGGCATCTACGTTGGTGACTGATCAGTCCAATGCGTGACCGACAGATTCGCCCGCACTTTTGGCAGGTAAGCCCAGTGCCAGATTGTAGCAATCGTGGCGGCATGCAGAAGATCGCGCTCGTGTCGCGCTGCGCCTTTTCGAGCTAACTGCTCAAACCGGGTCTTGTCATGTGATCCATTGAAATGTTCATGTTCATGTGCATTTGTCAGAGGACGCAATTTTATTTTTTAGATATTAAGGGGGGGTTAGTTTAAAGTTAAATAATAGTTTGTGGGGTTGTTGCTCTTGTCCCACGGCCGCCATCTTGGAAAAACGGGTTCAAATGGTTTTTATGGTTTATTTGACGAACTATAGGTCTCACAAAAAAAAAATTAGGATTTTGTATTGTTAATAAGATTATCTACAACTTTCGTAAAGTAACTTTTAGTTGTAGAACTAAAAATAAAAAGTTATAAGCGAAAATCCATGACAATTTGAGAAACAAATTCTATTGGTTATTTATGAACCGATTTTGATGATTATTTTTTTTATTCTGAAGGTAGAAGTCCCAAGGTGGCTCCATAAAAAAATGATATGGATCGGACGAGGATCTTCGGAGTGATGAGCAGAATAGTTCCTCAGAAAGTAGTAACTTACCGTGTGCTACTGGTAAGGGATTGATGAAGCACCTGTAACCACCTTCTCATCAAAGAACTCCTCAATGACTGTATGTAGGTGAGGTATTTTATGTTTTTTTTAAGTCGGTGTTTTATTTCATCCTTTTTTGGGTACCTACTTTCATCTACCACAAAAATCATTAAAATTTTAACCATAGCTTTAATCATAAGCATAATTTCCTGTAGGTGGAATGAAGTATATTTTTAAGCAAGATAGTCTCCAGCTCCATCATCAGATCAGTTCCACGGTACCATATTATTGTCACCGATGTTATGTTCTTTCATTTGATACGCCACTCGGGTATATTATAGTTTGCATCCCCCCTTTCATCCCCTATCTCCCTAACTCCCCGACCGATCCCGCTCATCTTCGAACATAATAATTCTATTGACCCTTAATACCCACATACCAATAATCATGATGATCGGTGCAACGGTACTCACGTTATCGTCGAACAAACATACAAACATACAAGCGCCCGGCCATCTCAAGCTCAACACGTAAACCTCACTTGCTTCGCTCGTTCGGTCGATTATTAAGTCAAGTCACTAATTTTAGATTTATACGTATAATATAAAGAAAGTTTAGGTATAATAATATCTACAGGTATCAAAACATTTAGAAAGATTTAATTCTTAACCCTTTTCACTCAGTTTTGACAGTTGGGAAATTGTTGGGATCATTTTAATGACACTTGAAATCTGAGTAAAGCAGCTGCGTTTTAAATATAGGTATGATACACTCTCTTATTCTTGAGAATAGCAAGTGTTTAAGTTTATTCACCCAGAGCATTCACAGGACACGCTTAGCGCAACAGTGTGACAGTGAAAAAAAATATTTCTGGATGGTTTAAAAAAATCTTGAGCAGGTTAAAACGAGAAGAGCAACAATAGCTCGCTTCGCTCTTGCCTTAACCTTCTCACACCTTATGCCCCGAAGTCTTTCTTACCCCGTATGCACGGTAGTCGACAGATTCCCTAGGAATTCTACAGATAATATCTAGTTAATGTAAGAAAAGAATACAACACAAGCTTAGTCGCTTACCACGGGGCTAGATGGCGCTGTGTGTTGTACACAGAATTTCTTTATTTAATCAATTCTTTGCACTGACTTGGCCACCTGGCTAAGTTTACCTAATCTGCAGATCACCTAGATCCGTGGTCGTCAAACTGCGGCCCGCGCGCGACAAAACAAATTATTTAGAAAATTTATTTTCAAGGAAAAATAGCATACAAAAATTTTCACTTGCGGCGAGGCTTGAACTCGCGTCTTTGGGTCAGTACCCCAACGACTATACCAACTAGACTACGCAAGTCCACGCCTGTTGCCGTGAAAACTTCCAATGCTATATTCTCCTCTGATTGTTTACGATTAAGGCTCGTTAAAGCGCCATCTATCTAACGCTACAGGACCAACTTTCCAGTTGTAATTTACACCTGCGTCGTAATGGTTAACTTTACAGTTAACTCATTACTAACGTAAGATGTCGCTTTTTCCATTACTATAAATTTCTTTTAATTTTTGTATGTAGCTCAAGGCTATTTTCTTTTACAAAAATTAAAAGAAATTTAAAACAAATTATATCAATAGTCAATTAAGTAAAGGTTTGGGATTTTGACGCGAATTTGTACCTATGTGTATGCTGAAGGCACGAGAGCTCTCACTGACAACACACTTGATACAAGAATAATTACCTACCTACCTACATAATTAAGCTAAACCCGCGCTCGTGAGATACAAGGCTACATAAAAAATATCAAAACAGATTTGATTTTGGAAAAAGTACCTAGCAACTAAAAACGTTTACCTACAAGACTGCGCACAATTTGTTTTAACTTTATTTCCTTGAACTTATCTCTGTGAGACTTCATTTTCGAAAAAAAGTTTCTTGAAAAACAAATACCGCAGTCGTCTTTCAACTAATTTAGAAGACACAATGAGCATTGCATGTAGTCCCAAAGATATCGATATACACAAGCAATAATTAAAAAGTCCAAAAACATAATTATTGAATTATAATTACATTATTTATAAATTTCTTTTTCTAATTATTCTAAAAAAGCCGACTTCGAAAACTAATAAAAAACCGTAAAATAACGCCTGAAGTTTAAAGCCGTGCAGTTTTATTTAACGTAGGATTTGTTTTAATTCATCTGGCCGATTTCAGACTTCACTGATTTTTTTACGAATTTCTATTACTTTTCTTCGTATTTGAAGTTGGTTTTTAATTTTATTAAATTATCTTTATTTCATCAGTTATAGCGCAATCTGCTCAAAATTAAAGCCCTTTGATCGAAAGTGAAATATTTACTAGATTTTGTGGACCAATCTGGTTCGGATTGATCTCCGATGATCGGGGGTATCAGGGGATGATATTTTTGAATCGTTTGTGCCACTTCGAGTGATTTAAATAGCTCGATTTCTTCTGATTTTCGGTCGATATCGGCAATTTTTCTATGTGAATCGCACGATCGCAACAAATGGTCTCAAGCATTCGCCGCAGAAGGCCGACATTAAACAAAAATCAACAGAAATAGAGTTATTTAAGTTGCCCGAAATCGCACGAGCGATTCAATAATAAGGGTCCAGATCAGGTCTGATCCTTTTCGGGCCCATTTCGAAGCTTCCACCTTGCAATTAAAAAAAATAATCATCTCAATCAGTCAAGCCGTCTAAAAGTAATCGGTGAACAACATCCCAAAAAAAAAAACATACGCGACGAATTGAGAACCTCCTCTTTTTTTTTAAGGCGATTAAAAATATGTATGATTTTGTTTTTAATTTTCCTAAGGCGAAATAAATAACAGAATTAACCGAATACGTATAAGTAGGCAAACGCCCCTACTCTGCGGCCCGGTGCTGATACCCACATTGTCCTGTGTGGCCCTTGGCCAGAAAAGTGTGACGACCGCTGACCTAGATAATGTACACTCCGATTTTTGCTAATTAGGTAACGGTAATAAATATATCAATAAAATAAATAACTGATATTTCGAATAACTGATATCTAATTGAACTACCTACTTAAGTATAAAATTAATTATGATTTATTATAATGTTGATGGATAGACATCAACATTATAATAAATCATAATTAATTGAGCGTAAACATAAGTCTTATAAATAAAGTGAAATCTGTTATCTTTTGATTATGTGAGATAAATAATGGAGCTGCGTGGTTGTTTGTATGTGTGTCTGTGTGTGGTAGCTGTTGGCGGTGCAGAAGTAGTGGACTTGGAGGAGATCGATGCACAGGAGTCGACGCATCATTCACATCATTATGTTGAGTTAAAGAGACCGACACTCTTCGATGCGTATTTTGGGAAACCGGTAACGCCTAAACGGAGAACGTTCTTAAACGATGTTATCAATGGAACTGCGTTAGTACCTACAAAGTTAAATAAAATACAATTGTAATGTCATAGGCCATAGGCCGCTGTCAATAACATCAATCGGACAAAACTGTCCAGTGTACAGTACGAAACATTTAACTCAACGAACAGGAGCACTCACACTGCTCTAGCAATGCTTGGTAAAAACATCAAACCTTATCGATCATTTCGCTCACTTTATTATTTGTGCTCGATTCTTTGTTGATAGAAACACATCTACAATGCATGCATATCCATAATCAGAGTTATCCATTCTTAACTTATTTAGCCCTATCTTTATAATACCTAAAGTCCGTGTTATAGTCTAGCTAGGGCTTGGGTGGCTAAAAACCTAAAAACACTCAATAGCTCTTTACTTGGTGCATATAATTCTCTATTTATTTACCCATAGACTTTGCACCGTGATGGTGAACCCATGCGACAAACAAGAGGGTCGTCGAGTTGACGGGACTTGTATAAACCCTCACTATCCCTCCAAAGGAGCTACCCTCACACCGATGTTGAGACTGCTGCCCCCTATATATGGACCAGGTATTCTAAAACCGATTTTAATAATGTATTGTACCTACCATTATTGTTATTTTAATCTACTTTTAAATTTTGATTTTATTTGCTTCTGTGGTTATTAAAATTTCATGTTTTTAATTATTTTGTAATTTTATTCTGGTACAATAAAGCGTTATCAAATCTAATCTTAAAACATCAAAAGCATTATTGTGATTTTTTTAAATACCTATATAGACTAAATTTTCACACATCTTCTGAAGAAAACATTGGAAATATAAAGAACCACAACGGCATGCGGCATATCGAAATCTAGTATAAAAAAATAGAGTAACGTTGTATTTAGATACTACCTGGCGCAAATCAAATCGGCACAAAGATCTAATGTCATTTTGTATGGTATAGCAATTATTATTTCAGCGTACTTGTATAGTTTCATTTTAGTGTTCTTATGTCATATTACTGAAGGAGGAGCTTGCGTTCAATTTAACCTAATACTTTTTTTGACGTCAGGCAACACTCTACGGCCAGCCAAAGATGGGACCCCTCTAACCTCCACCAGGGTCATCAGGACTGCCCTTCTCGGAGACGGGTACTTCGCTGACCCACATTGGTCATTGCTGTCTACTTATTTGCTCGCATTTGCTATCCTCGAAGTCACAGATTTGGTATATTTACGTAAGTTTGGGAAATTTGGATACATAGATAATATTTATTAGTAGGTATCTAACTCGATAATGTTGCGGGGGTTCAGTAAAAAGATTTGAAATGTATCATCATTTGAGTTTGGTCGAACCCGTCTTCGTTAGACTTTTAAAGCAATAAGTGCTCTCTTTGCTTTTAGTCCGCTATGTACCAGTCGGCGACTGTTGCATCAACAACCAGATCCCGAACCCCGCGGGTGCGAACTGCATTCCGATAACGGTACCGGAGGACGATCCATACTTGCGTCGGACAGGCATCAAATGTATGAACCTCACCAGAGTGGAGACATACCAGGATTACGGCTGCATATCCAATATGCTGCCGGCTGCAAGGGTAAATGCTACCTTGCAAATATTGTGATCAGTAGATAGGTAATTCAACGTGGCCCCAGGGGTAATTTAGAATAAAAAGAAGCTTAAAGTTGCGCTTAGATGGTAAAGTGGCATTTTTTGCAGGTGTTAATGTATTGCGGTGCGAAAAGACAAATTATTTTAAATATATTTCAATAAGACAAAACAAACCTATTTTTCGAATCTAGGTATTAGATTCTTTATTTTTACTGTAATAAGATCAAGTTAGTTAAATACTACCTATTAATATGCAGTACAGCAGATCAACTCCACATCTTGACCTGTCTCAAATCTACGGAAACACAGAGGCGAGAAGTAGAGAGATCAGAACAATGCAAGGAGGTCTACTTGCATTTAGAATGGAAGGAGATCGAGAGGTACCAGAAGGACAATCGCCTTTTTGTATTAATAATAAACCGCCATTGGAGGTCCCATGTTATAACTTCGGTAAGAATTTATTAAATAAACATTATAGAATGAACCTAGTGAAAATCCTTTAAAATTTCTATATGATTATGAACTGGTATTATCCATTAGGTGACCCCTACACCATTAATTTAAATACCGCTGTTTTACTGCCTGCCTTGTGGTTCTTCCGCGAACACAACCGTCTGGCGCGTGCACTGGCTGCTCTCAACCCTTGCTGGGATGATGAAAAACTATTCACAACAGCCCGACAGATCAACATCGCTCAATGGCAGTACATATTTTACTACGAGTACACTGCAGAATTGATGGGTGAGCGTTTGGGTGACCTAATATAAATGAGAATTGGGAGTGTACCGTCCGACTACTGTACCTATTTGATCGATTTGTGTGATTTGTATTATCATCCAGGTTACAAAAATGCCTTATCAGAGGGTATAATCACGTCACATCACGGGCATTTCAACGACTTCGACCCTCACTATACTCCGGGTGTATATCGTGACTACCTCATCGGCACCAGATACTTTCATACCTTCATGCAAGGACACATACAGTGAGTTATTAAGTTAAACATTATACCGATTACTAAGTATTAAGTTAAACATTATGCTAAGTAATCGGGGGCAGTGGGACGGACGGTGCCCAAGACTGCAATTCTTCAGCATAAAAAGAGGTTATTTAATGAAGAATGACAGAGTAGAGTACAATAAGAGTAATAAGATGTCCAAAATTAGAAATGTTTCTTTAAACATTTCCAGTCTATACCGTGACCACGAATACATGGGCAGCCGCACCAATGTAGATGACTTGTTTCGCTCCGGCATCCTGTATCTCAACAACACGGAAGCTGACCTCACAGAGGGCTCCATCATTCAACCTTGTCATAGAATTGACGACACAATCCTCGATCCTGACGTAAGTCGCCTATTTTAGCCTTTTCGTCATTCACTTATTAGTGATGTGAGGTATAATCACGTCCATCCATCTCTTAAATATCTATCTAAAACACATTTAAAATACAGTTTTCACAGGTATGTTCAATAGAAGGATACCATTTATTTGTATTAACTCTGTTTATGTTTATTTAATGGTGAATAAATAGTTGATTGATTGTCATCCGTCGATGTTACCAAGACAAGGGCAGGGAAGGGAGGCCGCTTCTTTATTATTAGACTCTGTCTTCAATTTGCAGGTAGGTCAGCGAATATTTGGTGAGTTACAAAGAGCAGCTGATGTAGCAGCTATAGACATGATGCGTGGTAGAGACGCCGGTCTACCTCCGTACAACCATTACAGGAAGATCTGCGGAATGAAAGTTGCTGAACACTTCGACGATTTCGAAGACACTATTGATAAGGATGTAAGAACTGGTTTATCTATTTTGAAGAAGACGAAAAATCTACTGGGCTTACCTTTATTATTTGCTTAACGAATACAGGCATTATTAAGCTGAATAACTTAGGACGGTTCGCGTATGAGATTTTTCTTCAATTTTGGTTTAAGAAACAGGCAGTCTCTTTTGCTAGTTTTTATCTTTTCTGCCATCTAACCTTTCCATCGTTTCACGTTCTTAAGAAAGTGGAGCAGCTTAGCCGGCTATATGATGACGTGAACGATGTGGAGTTGATGGTTGCGATCTACATCGAGAGACACCTCCCACACGCGTTTATGGGACCCACTCTCTACTGCATCATGACCCAGAACATGCTGAACTGGAGGAAGTCAGACATGTATTTCTTTGAACACGGAGATCATCCCACTGCTCTCACTGCAGGTAGAATAAAAGTCAACCAACTTCTCGATCTCGTTGTATATGAGGTTTTTCATTATTTAAAACTTATCTTTCAGTCCACTCTAAAAACTTAGCATAATAAATTAATTCTGTAAACAATATCCAACGCTATCTAGCCCCATGGTAGGCTACTAAGCTTTTGTGACTATGCAACAGATATAATTATAAAAATAACATAATAATGTAAATCATATGTTCATTTTCATAAATGATTAGGTATTATAATAACGTTTTTTGATTTAGTTTTTTGGTGTTCGACTTCCTCGTAAGTTGGCACCAAGTTTTATCCTGGGTTGCCACAATCGGACTTGACATTTCAATAAAAATTTCAGTTCAACTACATGCATTGAAACAGACTAGTATAGCGCGCATTGTCTGCGACAACGGCGACGGCATCAAGGCAATACAACCAAAAGCAATGTTCATAGCAAGTAAAACGTAAGTGAAATCGTTATTATCGATACAAATACACCCGATGGAATAAAATAGGATAATAACTGTCCTGACTTGGTTATAAGTTTGGTTGAAAAAGTCAATAAAGTATCTTTTAATCATTTCCAGGAATTATTACACGGATTGTAAACAAATTCCTGGTATTGATCTCTCTTACTGGAAGGAGCCGAAAAGGTGCTTGCCACCGTTGATACCTGCACCTCCAGTTCCTGTACCGGCGTACAGTGACCAAAAATCAAAAAGTAGGGGGACGATAATCAACAGTTAGGGATTTTTGTTTATTATGATAGTAAATATTGTAAAATTGATCTATTATAATATATACAGGGTGTTTCGACGAGGGGGTATTAAGCTGAAAGGGGGTTGCTCTAGAGGTCTAGGCGAACAACTTTTGTTCTACAAATTTTGGAAATTCGAAGTAGTTTTAGAAAATTTTGAGTTTAAAGTTTGCATGAAAATCAGCTGTTTTTTAGAGTTTGAGGTCATTGGCCTTAAGGTGTCCTTTTATTTAGTTTGGACCACTACAATCTAAACATTTTATTTACAAAAGCAGCTGTTTTTTAGGGATACAACTATTTTTTTTTTAAACCGTAGAATAAAAGTTGTTCGACTAGACCTCTAGAACAACCCCCTTTCGGCTTAATACCTCTTGTCAAAACATCCTGTATAACAATTTATTTTACATAATTTCACAAAATATATATCTTAGACCCCTCGCCCACGGCGACTTTTTGTAGCGATGCAGTCGCGCGTTTAGCATACGCGCGACTGCATCGCTACTAACGCGTGGTAGTCGCGTTTGCAACGCGCTACAGCATCGCTACTGAATCAAATGGCGATCGCTACTAAATCTGAGCGCCCCGTGGGCGAGGGCACACAGCTTGCGACCGCTTCGCGACTGTATCGATGCAGTCGCGCGTTTAGCATACGCGCGACTAACGCGTGGTAGTCGCATTTGTAACGCGCTACAGTAGCGATGCTAACGCACTACCAACGCGCTACTGCATCGCGACTAAATCGAAGCAAACGCATCGATTCAGGGAAAAAACGGAGGGAGGGGACTGAATTGCGCTTGCATCGCGACTGAAGCGCGATAGTAGCGCGTTTGCATCGCTAATATCTGAGCGCCCCGTGGGCGAGGGCACACAGCTAGCGATTTACACCTAACTCTCTTCACATATTCACATAGTTCACTTTAAAAAGATTTTATGTTAATATCTATGTAAAATTAATAAATAAACAAGTTGATAAACTTAAGTTAAGTTATAAGTTTTAATCTTCATTTTTCACTGAAGTACCATTTCCTTAAAAAAAATACTTTATATGAATTGGCGCAAGTAGACGGTAAAAACAGGTATGTTACAAAATCTTACAGTCTTGGCTATCCACTAATACTAAAATTACAATGTATTCAAGTATATTTTGAAACGTAGGAGACAGAAAACGTAGTTTTATTTTCGTTACGGCATTTCTTGATTCGGTCGCCGCGCTCAAAGCCCGCGATAAAAGCTATGCAATAGCTTAACACAAAATTATATTTAATTGTGCGAGCGCACCAAACGTAATCGTACGAACTAGAAAATAATTGAAAGGTAGTTCTTGATAAATTCATATTTAATCAACTACTTACCCTCCATTAAAAATATTAGGTATGACATTTTATGTAGAAGGTAGTCCTACACCTGATGAATCTATTGTTTTTGATTATTAACGCATGGTAAAATAGTAGATTGTATAACAAGGGAGCAAAATAGTATTTTTACGGCGAGGGCGTTACTTTGAATCACGAGCAAAGCGAAGAATTCTAGAATAGAATCCCGAGCGTAGCGAGGGATTCTAACGTAGAATTCTGAGCGCAGCGAGGGATTCAAAGTTTACATCGCCCGAGGCAAAAATAATTTGCTCTCGAGTCATATACTCTACTTTTCATCCCCTTTCTATGAGAAAATAAATAAGATATGGTGTTACGTAATTCGTGAGTCGTATTACGTAATTAGAATACCTATTTACTTAAACAAAAATGTTGGGTATAAAATTTTAATTTCACGTTTATTATACAGAAGCCCTCTATAAATATTTGTTGGTTGTTATAGCGGCTACATAAATACATCATCTGTGAAAATTTCATATAAAAACTAAAAAAAATAAGCAAAATGAATAAAACAAATGAAACAAATGTAACTAATGAAACTAATGAAACTAATGAAATTAATGAATCTAATGAAACTAATGAAACTAATTAAACGAATGAAACTAATGAAACTACTGAAACTAATGATTCTATTGATGAAACAAATGAAACTAATGAAAAAAATTAAACTAATGAAACTAATGACACTAATGACACTAATGACACTAATGAAACTAATAAAACAATTAAATTCTGTGAACAACACACAGCGCCATCTAGCTCCGTGGTAAGCGACTAAGCTTGTGTTACGGTGACTCAACACATATCAGCCAGTAATTCATATAATTTACGTTTGATTTCTATGAATGATACATATGTTCCAAATTCAAATTTACTTTGCTCCCGCCTATTTTATTTTGCTCCCGCCTGTTTTACTTTGCTCCCGCCTGTTTATCTCTTAACAGAAAAGAGCTACTTTGGTCGCACTTATAGAGGACCAAAGCGACACTTTTCGAATAGATAGGATGAAAAGAGATTTTCATCCCCCTAAATATTGATTTTTGGTCACCGTGCGGCGCTTCCAACTGGTGTTCCAGTGCCCCCAATTGGTGCACCCTTACCCCCAGGTAATGGAGTTATACCACCTGTAGCTGCTGCAATAGCAGAAGCTTCACCATAACGTAGACAATCGTATGTTTAGGGTTCCGTACCCAAAGGGTAAAAACGGGACCCTATTACTGAGACTTCGCTGTCTGTCTGTCTGTCTGTCTGTCCGTCCGTCCTTCCGTCCGTCCGTCTGCCCGTCTGTCACCAGGCTGTATCTCATGAACCGTAATAGCTAGACGGTTGAAATTTTCACAGAAGATGTATTTTAGTTGCCGCTACAACAACAAATACTAAAACCAAATTAAAACAAATATTTAAGAGGAGCTCACATACAACAAACGTGTTTCAAAAACATAGAATCGAGTAGGTCATGAAATTCAAAATGGCTACCATATCTGTCAAATATACCAGTCTGCCTTCACTTACCAAAGAGTTTCTTAATTATAAGTTTCAGATTGTCATTGTGCCAAAGTTTTTTTTTTAATTTTTTTTTAGTGGTTGTGGTCGTATGATGGAAGTAAGAATCGAAGCTAAATATGTCTTTTCGAAAATCGTTTATCAATTTTAAAATTGATAAACGATTTTAGGGTTCGGTACCCAATTGTGATAGTGGTACGGAACCCTTCGTGCGCGAGTTTCGCACTTGCCGGGTTTTTTTAATTTATGTAAGAACATAATTAATACTTATTTGGTACACTTATGTAGGTAAACCAACGAACTCAGAATATATGGAACTCGCATTTGTTTCAAAACATGTTCCACGGATATTGCAGACTTTTGAAAATTGACGACTTGATCGCCAAACCACAGTACAAATAAGGAACAGTATGGCAACTAAGCCTAGTTAAAGAAAATATTACCTACGCAAAAGGGTTGTTACTTTTAATGTTTTGGATATTGTTTCCAGCACCGACCAGAACAATAAACATGTTTTCTGTTTCCATGAACACCCTCAGATTTTTTAAATTAATATTTGCCTAGACGAAGTTAAAACCCAACTAGTTCACATTAAATGAGTGATCCCCCACTGTTTAACACTATCCACTATGTCCTTACCTTTTGTCAGTCATGTCATCAATAATACAATCCAGTGCGCGGAATGTCTGCGCGATGTTTGACTTTGGAACACATTTCTACCGGGTTTACTATGAGAGTTAGATCTCCATTTCTATTTGTTACTCGTAGAGGTAAGCATAGTTTATTAGAAAGACGCGAGAAAGGCAGAATGCTTTGTGGCGCCTAATTAGCAAAAAAATATGGAATCTATCATATTACATTACCAAAATGTGCCAATTATGTATTTTGTATTTTATTGTTTATTAAAAAAATCTTTAAATTTCTATTAATTTTTGTATGTAGCTCAAGGCTATTTTGTTTAGAAAATTTATTTACAAGGAAAAATAGCATTCAAAAATTTTCACTTGCGGCGAGGCTTGAACTCGCGTCTTTGGGTCGGTACCCCAACGTCCTTACCAACTAGACTACGCAAGCTCATGTCCCGTGCCGTGAAAACTTCCAATGCTATATTCTCCTTTGATTGTTTTTACGATTATGGCTCGTTAGAGCGCCATCTATCTAACGCTACAGGAACAACTTTCCAGTTGTTTACACCTGCGTCGTAATGGTTAACTTTACAGTTAACTCATTAAACGTAAGATGTCGCTTTTTCCATTACTATAAATTTCTATTAATTTTTGTATGTAGCTCAAGGCTATTTTGTTTAGAAAATTTATTTACAAGGAAAAATAGCATTCAAAAATTTTCACTTGCGGCGAGGCTTGAACTCGCGTCTTT
>OY292396.1:31943245-32045410 GCA_958496205.1 Idaea biselata
CCTAAGTTGTGTTAGAGGTTAATTATTGCCGTAAAGATTCAACGTCTGAGTCACCGACGCCGGTAGACTAATTGGTAAAGTCAGTACTCCCGGATTGAGTAACGATGCCTTGTTGCTTCGAATCCCGCCCTGCGTCTATCGTGCGTTTTGTTTTTGCGGAAGTATTTTTTCCTTAAAATATTTCTATGAATGCCCAGTGCAGGTTTAAGCACTTAAAAATAAAAAATAGAATTTAAGGTAAGGTTAAAGGTAAAGGTAATAAAAAGGTAAAAGTAATATTAAGGTAAGACAGTAAGTGAGCATCTCACCTACCGCTGTGCAAAAGTTCACACATAAACAGACGAACAGGGAAGAACTGGAAGCTGACTGCATTCAGTACTTCGATAGGCGACCGTTCAAGTGTTTCCTAAATAATAAATAAATAAATATGCTAATTAAAGAAATAGAGTGTATACGATTTTAAACTTATATGGTTGTTTGCGCTACAAATTTTATTATGAACGAGTTGAAATTAGGTACTAGCGAAATAACGAGCTCCGTTAAAAAAATTTGGGCAGATTGCAGAAGACCTTTTAAAAAAATATTTAACTAAATAATTTAAAAAAATTATAAAAATAATATCCATAAGAAGAAGATTGCTATTATGCTGTCACACTTTGAAGTATTTGATATTATACCTCTGACAGTTCTTAATCACGTTTAAGGGAATAAACATATTTTGGAATCGTTATGCAAGCCGGCCTGAATGGTTTTATGCAAGCCGCCCTAATAATCAAGGTGACAACTAGATAGATAGATAGATAAACGCTTTAATAAAATTACAAGTATAACAAAGAAGAAGAAAAACTATACTGTGGCACAAAGGGCGGCCTTATCGCCTAAGGGCGATATGGCCGCCCATTGTGGCCAAATCCCCCTTAGGCGATATGGCCACACTCCCTCTTCCAGGCAACCAATGAATGGATAAGACTTTAAGGAAGGGGATGGGTAAGGTGTATAAACTAGACAATACTTACAAACTAGCTAGCTAACTAGCTGAGGTTAAAATAATAAAACTTTATACATTTATCTTTGAGCAACGAGACAGAGTCGCCGCCGCATTGCAAATCGTGATATATGTGCATGATACGTCGGGGACCCAATTACCAACCTTATGCGACACTCTGGCCACGAGTCACATCGTATTTCTTACTTGGTCACTTACAGAATCTAGTTGCATTTTATGGCGCTCTCTCGCTTGAGGTCTTCAAATACTAGTACGATTTGATGTACTCAGCAACAAAAGTGGCTACCCAGTTAGCCGAAAGAAGAGAATTAGAGAATTTATTTATTTATCTTTACTAGGTGACCTTCATCAGACCAATCAGACCTTACGGTGGGTAGCCACTTTTGTTGCTGATAATACATCGCGTAAAACTCACATCAAATTATGTTTGAGACAACTTTAAATCTCAAAAATAAAATTAAAATACCTACCAACGCTTAAAATACCAATGTTCAAAACATTGAAATTAAAAATATCGAACGGCGATAAAATCCAAAACTAAAATATCGAAAGATTATATTTTCGAATTGTTAAAATACCTACCTATTAATATCCCGTTTTTACCCTTTGGGTACGGTACCCCAAAAAATAACCTCAAGAAGACTAAACCAAGAGTGGTTACTTTTAACTTTCACCAACATGGGTGTTGATATTAGACATTTTTTGGTCTTAATCGCGTGATGTATTACTTTTAGCATTGTTTCAACAATGCTAAAGAAGAAGAAGAAAGGACTTTTTGAAGAAGGGACCTGTAAAGGTCTCGAAATGTTGAGCGTTGAAACAATCCTTAAAGTAATAAACACTTCGTGATTAAAACCGAAAAATGTCTTTAATTTCAATACAACATTGCGAAAACAGAAGAAAAATCAACATGGGTATTTTAAACATAGGTGGTATTTTCAATTTTTGAGATTTAAATAGGTACCTACTCGTTTGAGATATGGATGGCCACTAGCCTACTACTAATAAGTATGTACGTACCTACATAATATCTCAATCGAATTAGGCTATAAATTGCTTATTTTCAACACATTAACAACTTCCTACCAACACTTAAATTCGTTAACAAAAACCCAAATACCAACAGAATTCAATTAGATTTCTCATTATTTATTGATTTTAGAAAACATATTTGTTGCACTATGTCTGTATTGCTATCGAAATCATTGAACTGTTGCGTGTAATTGATAACACGTCAATTAAATACTTATAGTTGACTATAGCTGTGTCCTGTGGTTTCACCCGCGTAAGTTCCAAATAACTTATCATCTGCGGCCCGATTCTCGTAAATAATTACATACCAGTTCTATGACAGAGACAGTGCAGAGCGATGACAGACGCAGTGCAGACGCAACACAGACACAACACAATTACAAGTACCTAAGACACCTCAAAATATTCTCTCGACTACCATACGAATACAATTAGAGTATATATTGAGTTTTTTTTGTAATTGTGTCTGCGTTGTGTCTGCACTGCGTCTTCACTGTCTCTGTCATCGAACTGTTATTTAATTATTTACGAGAATCGAGCCGCTGAGCGATGTTCCCGGTTGCATCTTTCTCGGGAGCCCGGGGTCCGCTAAACCCCCAATTATTTGGGGTCGGCGGAGTAAGTGAGACCTGCTGCAAATAGATTTGGAAATATTTTTGCGGCCGGCCGCCTGCCTGACACCAACCCTCTTAGGAACGAAACAGTTTCCCCGCCATCGCACCGGGAGAACACAAGGTTTTTTAGTCTCCCCCAGATTCCTTAGTCGCCTTTTACGACACCCAAAGAAGAGATGGGGTAACCCTATTCAAGTATTCTACACCGTGACTACACGGTTTAAGTAAGTCCCAAATAACCTTTTTTCATAAATTCCGTCTTAGAGGAGAGGGATTATTAACCTCCGGCCGAAAAAGAGGTGTATTATAAGTTTGCGGTGTCTGTGTGTCTGTGTATTTTCCAATTTTATTGTAACCTCTAGTTCGGTTTTAAGATTCCGTACGCAAAGGGCAAAAACGGGACCCTTTTATTAAAACTCCACTGTCCGTCTGTCTGTCTATTACCAGTGTATCTCATGAACCGTGATCTAGACAGTTGAAATTCGCGCTATCGTTGCGTTTTAATGTCAAATATCACGTTTGTTGTATGGGACAAATGTGTGTTTTTTTTTAGTATTTGTTGTTATAGCGCCAACGGAAATTACAACCGTCTAGCTATTACGGTTTATGAGATATATCCTGATGACCGACGGCCAGACCGCGAAAACTCAATAATAGGGTCCCGTTTTTACCATTTGGTTATGGAATCCTACAAAATGAGGTCTAAATTATATTTATATCATATCAGTCAAATTGTATTGCTTTTGGTTGCCTAAATAATAGTCATAAGCATCCGGACCTCATTTTTTCACGCTCCCAAAAGACATTGAGAGATAAAAAAACGCATTTAACTTACCTATAGCTAATTAGTTGGCAAATTATTGACTAGATTTTGTTATGTCAAAAGAACATGCGAATTATCGATTTTATGGCCCCTCTACATGATGCTAGCCCACTAATATGGGCCAGCATGTGGAGACTGTATTGGTGTCGGCTCATGGTGCGCGGGATGGATGTGGAAATAGTAAAAATAAATAAATTAAAACTTTTTTTTATTCTTCAAAATCATAAAAACTCAAAACTCAAAACTCAAAATTATTTATTAATTTAGAACGTATATTAAACACACATACGTACGTTTTGAAACGTCGAGATTTTTTTTTCAATTATTTTTTTTTATCATGTTTTATATTACAATCGTCATAATACAGATATTTGTAATTTGAACAGGAGCAGTTAACAATCATGTCCATGGATTCTTTTCATCAAAATATTTAGACGTGCTATAGTACGCCTTATTACACAATTTAAGCTTAATATATTTTTTGAATCTTGTAATGGACATGTCACATACGTCTTCTGGTAGTTTATTATAATAAAGTACACTAGTACTACAGAACGACTTACTTATTTTCTGGAGCCTACTATAGGGCACAGTCAGATCATCCTTATGTCTCAAATTAACCTGACGGACATCACTGTATTTGTGAAATTTACTTGATTTATTCTTATGTACGTATAGCAGATTTTCATATATGTATTGAGAGTACACAGTTAAAATGTTTATCTCTTTAAACTTTTCTTCAAGCGATTCCCTGGGGCCCATTTTGTAGATAGCTCGCACCGCTCTCTTTTGCAAAACAAAAATGGTTTCTATGTCAGCAGCACACCCCCACAGCAGGATACCATATGACATGATGCTGTGAAAGTAACTGAAGTAGACTAGGCGGGCCGTCTCAACATCTGTGTATTCCCGGATTTTCTTAACTGCATAAGCTGCGGAACTAAGCCTTTTGGACAGAGCTTCCACGTGTGGGCCCCATTGAAGCTTAGCGTCTAAAGTTATACCCAGAAAGACAGCTTTATCGACTATTTCGATCTCCTCATTATCAATTTTAACAGTGGTTTTAACTTGTTTTACATTTGGTAGTGTGAATCGAATACATTTAGTTTTAGATCCATTTAGTAGCATATTATTAACATTAAACCAATATACTTATCTAGAGAGAGCATTGTTCACGTCGTCAATATTAGGTTGTCGTCTTTTTACTTTAAATACCAATGAGGTATCATCTGCAAACAATACTATCCCATGATTTTCCTTTACGAGGAAAGGTAAGTCGTTAATATATACCAGAAATAAAAAAGGTCCGAATATGGATCCTTGAGGAACTCCTAAAGTTACAGGTGATCCAGGGGAACGTTTACCGTTAATGTCGACACACTGAATCCTATCACTCAGGTAAGAAGAAAGAAGATCCAATGCGCTGTCCCCGATACCGTAGTGTCGTAGCTTCATGATCAAAGTATCATGTCGAACACAATCGAACGCTTTGGAGAGGTCACAGAATACGCCATATGCATCATGCGACTCCTCCTAAGCATCAAATATGTTTTCAATTAATGCAATGCCCGCATCAGTAGTCGAGCGACCCTTACTAAAACCGAACTGTTTATTGTGTAAAATATTGTTGTCATCAAAATGCTTTAGTAGCTGGTTCAATATAATTTTTTCAAAAATTTTGCTTAATGTAGGTAGTACTGATATGGGTCTAAAATTAGAGGGGTCCGATGTACTACCGGATTTAAATAATGGAATAACTTTACTAAATTTCATTTGATCAGGAAACACGCCACAATCTATGCACCTATTGAATATAATAACAAGCTCAGGTACAATAACTTCTATCAAGGATTTAACAATAGGAACAGAAATCCCCCATAAGTCTTTAGTTTTCTTTACATTGATTTGTTTAAGAATTACTAAAATATCATGTTTTTTAACATATTTGAATTGAAAAGCTTTACTACATTCAGGTACATTTGCTTCTAAAAGAGATTTAGCAATGGGGGTAGATGAGTTTAGGGCTTTTGTCAGAGTAGTAGGCACATTAGTGAAAAAATTCTCAAACTCATTCGCAACATCTTGGTCAGTGTTTGTCATCCTTCCGCCAATGTCCAACTTAAAATCAATATTTTTGTTTAAGACTTTACCAGTTTCAGCATTTATTATTTTCCAAGTGGCTTTAATTTTATCATTACTATTCTTTATTGTAGATTTAATGTGTAAGGACTTCGCTAGTATACAAACACTTTTAAATATCTTTGAGTAATTTTTAACGTAAGCCCTAAACTCTTCTGATGTATGAAACTGTCTCTCTGCATACAACTGGTAAAGTTTTCGTCTGCTTCTATGAATGCCGACCGTGGCCCAGTCACTGAACTCACGCTTGCCTGATACCACCATTGATCTGGACGTGAAAATAGATTGAAATTGTTCGTTAAGAACCGAAAAAAAGTTGTTGTATAATATGTTTGCATCCATATCACATGGTAGAAATGGCATGATGTTAGCCAATTCAATTTAAGTTTCTCTAGTCGAACGGCAGTTACTGGCACATATGTTATTTTTCTTTTGGGTATTGGTTTTTTTACTATTACAAAATTGACTAACTGGCCACTATGATCTGATTGTAATTTGTTTATAACAGATTTGCTAGTAGCAGTAACATCTTCGGATATGAAGACGTTATCTATGCAGGTTGCAGTGGTTTCAGTGGTTCTGGTAGGCTCCAGAAACAAATTAGTTAGTTTGTGTGATTGAGACAAATTTAAAAGTATGGTGGAGGAAGAAGATACTTTAAGTAAATCAACATTAAAATCCCCACATACAATCAATTGCTTTTTTGATTTTGTTAGTTTTGCTAACATTGCATCTAATATGTCAATAAATTTATTAAAATTGTATGGCTTTGGTCGTCTGTACACACATGCTATTATTAACTGCTCCAGTTCTACACAAGCTATTTCATTTACACATTCTACAGACATAGATACGATATCTTTTCTTTCTTTATATTTTAGCTGTTTATTCAATAAAATAAGAGAACCTCCTTGCTTCGTATTTACCCTGCAGAATGAGCTGCCAACCTGGTGATTGCTGAAACTGAACATGAGCTCGTGAGCCCGGAGGTGATGCTCAGTTAAGCACACAATATCAATATTTTCAGAGTTCATATACAGTTCCAGTGTTAGTCTTTTGCCCTCTGCAAAGCCACGGATATTCTGATGCACCAGGTTGATATTACTTACATAGTTTATTTTACATTTTTTTATTTGAGGGCAATTATTAAGGTAATTATGATTATTCGACTCATCGGATAGTGCAATTAAAAGTTGACTATTACAGCTAGAGGATACCTCCATTGTCGCAGAATCTATTTTAGACAAACTAACATTTATGTCATTGAGTTTAATGCAAGAGCGTGCCTCTTTTGTCTCAGAAGTTAATTTAAATTAGGTGGATATGAACAATTACCCAATGTCAAATTATTATATTGAAGTCGGTTACAATGCTCAATAGAAGCATTTTGGGTAGCCAAGATATTGGCTGTAGTTTAAAAAAAATAATGTAGCGAAATGGCTACTTGTCTTTTAATATAATCTGAAAGCTTATGCTTACCCTTCGTCAAATAATAATTATTACTAATAATATTATTGATGTCAATAACATTGAATTTCTTATTGTAACAAGATATAGTGTTCAATGTCAAGTTTATGTTATCTTAGCCTATTTTCCGCAGCTGGCAAGTCATTGTAGTAGGGAAGTGTAAACATTACAATTTTGTTTATATTGAGTGAATCTAAAGTATCACAATATTGAATAAGGTCTCTTTTGGTTAGACTTGTCCTATTTCCCATAAAAATAACTAAATTAACGCTTTTATTAAATTTATAGTTACTAATGCGTTGCATTATCTGTAAATAAGATGCAGATGGCATACAAAAGTTAAAGTAGGACTGTCCCTCCGAGTTAACATTTAATCTGATCCCAAGATACCCTCCTTTATGCCGTATTCGAGTAAAAAACTTTAAATAGACAACCCTATAGCGAAATTTGACACTTATTTGAATTTAGAAGTCTTAAAGCCCGTTTTCAGAACACATGTATTGCGTGGTGATCTGAATTGCGCTATAATGTTTCTTTGCAAGGATCACTATTATTTAAATGACGTTCAACAGTATAACTTCTGTACTTGTACTATTTATGTATTCTGTGCTATTACTAAAAAAATATCACCTACTAGCTGCGCTGGAGAGGTTTCACCCGTGTAACTCCCGATTCCGCGGAATTTACGGGATCAAAAGTTCTTTTCCGGTCCTTTCTACCTTCCCACCAATTTTCGACCAAATCGGTTAAGTCGTTCTTGAGTTATAAAGTGTAAATAACACGACTTTCTTTTATATTATGTACCTACTTGCTGCATTCAGCGGTTTCACCCGCGTAAGTCCCGATCCCGTGGGAATATCGGGATGAAAAGCCTATGTTACTTAGCGTGAATGTAGCTTTTTAATGATAAAAGAATTTTTGAAATCGGGACAGTTGTTTTTGAGTTTATTCATTATAAACATACAGACACACACACACACAACTACAAAGCTTTCCTCTTTATAATATTAGTATAGATATACAAGTATAGAGTAGATATAGATAGATTTGGGAGATATTCGAGTTAAACGGTCTTCCCCTGTATCCGATATTACCTGACTATACTCTCTAAGGCAGTCGTGGTGAACCCGTGAATCAGGTCTGATTAGAGAATACCTACGGAGGTTTTACCAAGATGAGAGGGGCATAATGTGGGGTATTCTTGTAGGTGTTTAGTATGCAAGTGGTGTTAAGACGCCTCGTATATGGTGAATTAGCTATTCAAGCTATTTATAAACATATAGCAGTGCCTGCGACTTCGTAAACCTAATCTTTTTGAAAATATAATATAGCTTTTAGCCTTCCTCAATAAATGGACTATCCAACACTGAAAGAATTTTTCAAATCGGACCAGCGGTTCCTGAGATTAGCGCGTTCACGCAAACAAACAAACAAACTCTGCTTCAGCTTTATAATATTAGTATAGAAGTATAGATTGTAAGGTGACATTGTTTCCTACATTTTAGTGCAGTTTCAAGATTTGTCTTGAACATCTTCGTACTGTTTCAAAGCATTTTTCCATTCCGATTCTGCGATGAGATGAGAGAGCGGCACCCAAACCAGAACAAATGGGACAAGTGTTTAGGCAAGCAAATGCTTAAATACTTGTCTCCGGTGGGAATCGAACCCATAACTTTTTGCACTGCATTCGGGTATTATTGACTCCGCCGGCTATTATTGTCGCCGGGCTAATGCCCGGCGACGCGCAACAGAGGTCGTCTTAAAATTCTTTATCGCATATTTTACTTTTTTCTACTTAAACTGAGTCTATCAGAGTTTAGCCGTGCATAAAAACGCCTCACCAAATATTACCCCATTTTCAAGCAAACGGCTAGCGCTAGGCGGGGCAGTGATGGGCGAAAGTGTCATCAGGCCACGGACCTGTCAAATAAACCCTCGACGATGCCAAGGCAATATTCTCCAAGCTTCATTTACATAAGAAAATAAAAACCGCAGCTATTTGTCTTTGCTGGAAATCTAGTAGGTCAATACAATAGCGATGAATTGTCGTTGAGAACGTTGCTTGTGAACACATGTAGGTGCCTAACTACTTACTTGGTCCACGCAATTAAAACCGAAAAATGTCTTTAATTTCAATACAACATCGCGAAAACAGATAAAAAAATACTCACTTCGTTTTATAATTTTAGACTACGATCTGACGTATGGTTTATTGTATTTGACATTTTTTTCTTCAGGAATCTGTGTCAAATTATAGTCTATAATTGAAAAACGAAGTTTAAATATTTCTTCTGTTTCCTGAAGAAGGAACCTATAAAGGTCTCGTAACGTTGAGCGTTGAAACAATGCTAAAAGTAATAAACACCACGCGGTTACAACCGAAAAATGTCTTCAATTTTACCGAAGTATAAATATAAACTACGATTTGACACAAATTCTCAGAGAAAAAACGTCAAACAATCAAGGACCAAAACGGCACATTATAGTCTAAAATTTAAAAAACGTAGGTACCTACTATAATATGGACAAACTAAGTAGGTACCTACCTAAAATTGGTCTTGGTGGGAGGCTTCGATGTGGGTGGGAGCCTTCGGCCGCGGCTCGTTACCGCCTATCGGTCTAAGTATTCGTCGACGGACTCGTCAGTGCTTCCATACGCAGACTGGTTCAGCCATTCTTAATTAATCTTAATTTACCCTGATAATCACTTACCTAATACCATCAGGTGAGACAGTAGCAAAAAGCTCATCTATTGTGTATAAAAAATCATAATACTGTTGTAGCGCCTACAGTACCTACCAACACTACCAATAGTAGACCATAGCGCTTCCAATAAGGTTCAAAAAATAAGATGCGTCGTGTATGGTAAATTATCGTGTACGGCTGCATCTCGCTATTTATCGGTATGCCAATTTCACATTTACTTGCTAAGGAGCTCATTAGCCTAGCTGGGCCCGCCGATCATGTATAAGGGTTAAGCAACGCTTGGCGCAGCCGTTACTTGGATGGGTGACCAATAATGTGTGTTGCAAAAAATCATTTTCTCGTGCTTCTCCATGCTCCGGAAGGCACGTTAAGCAGTTGGTCCCGGTTGTTGACTCCGACAGCAGTCATTAGATCAAGTTAGAGGTCTAAGGGCGACCTGAAAACTCTAACTAGGTGAGCCATATCACTATATGAAAAGGAGAAGAATGTAGTTCTTATCCAAGTGCGCCAGCCACTACTTGTTACCACTACACATCTCCCATGTTAAGTTATTTTGTTTAGTTTTTCTAGCAATAAATGCATTTATATAATAGGCGGCCTTTTCGCTTAACGCCAATATCTTCTAGGCGACATTTGGACCGACATCACATGTGGATCTCAAGATAGGTACTTACTGCTTCGTCGGCGTGTGTGGCGGCAGCGGGGGCGGAGTCTACCCTGGCTGTTACTTGTTCACTTCTTAGGGTTTTGAGGCTATTGGGCGCTGGAGGCCTTGTAGTAGTTGTAGTAAAGATTTTCTAAGGGACTTGTCGGCGCGTCTTGTCGAGTCGTCTGGTGATCCCAGGGCTTGTAATTTCTTATCCCATGCGAGTAAGCCTAGCCTAGCCTTTTTTATTTGGGGTCCGCGTAGTATGTAAGTCATCATTGACCTTACCTTCTACTAATAGATTTGGCAATATTTTACGGCCGGCTGCCTGTTTCACACCAACCCTTCTAAGGACCAAGCAGTTCATCCGCCACCTCGCGAAGAAAATTTAAGGTTTGCTAGTCTCCCTCAAATCCTTTAGTTGCCTTGTACGACACCCACGGAACGAGATGGGGTAATCCTACACCGGGGCTTTCAAGCTACCTACCTCTTTATAATGTCAGTCCGTGGTCCGTATAGATGAGTTTAAAAAATCATCTCACGTATTTGTCGAAGCAAGCGAGAATGTTAAATAGTATCAATTTGGTTTACTACGTGGCTCGGGTTATGACAGGGGTTCCCAAACTTATTTTGTCTACCGCCCCATTTACGAATAAATTATTTTTGGCGCCCCCCTATTTGCACCTACTTAAAAACCACTACAACTTCAAATGAAATATATTATTTTTCATCCCATCTATTCGAAAAGTGTCGTTTTGGTCCTCTATAAGTGCGACCAAAGTAGCTCTTTTCTGTTCAGAGATAAACAGCCGGGAGCAAAGTAAAACAGGCGGGAGCAAAATAAAATAGGCGGGAGCAAAATAAAATAGGCGGGAGCAAAGTAAATTTGAATTTGGAACATTATGTATCATTCATAGAAATCAAACGTAAATTATATGAATTACTGGCTGATATGTGTTGAGTCACCGTAACACAAGCTTAGTCGCTTACCACGGGGCTAGATGGCGCTGTGTGTTGTTCACAGAATTTATTTATTTTATTAGTTTCATTAGTGTCATTAGTTTTATTAGTTTCATTTGCTTCATTAGTGTCATTAGTTTCATTTGTTTCATTAGTTTCATGTGTTTCATTAGTTTCATGTGTTTCATTAGTTTCATGAGTTTCATTAGTTTCATTATTTTCGTCAGTTTCGTTAGTTTCATTAGTTTCATTAGTTTCATGAGTTTCGTTAGTTTCGTTTGTTTCGTTAGTTTCGTGAGTTTCATTAGTTTCATTATTTTCGTCAGTTTCGATAGTTTCGTTTGTTTCGTTAATTTCGTTAGTTTCATTAGTTTCATTAGTTTCATTAGTTCCATTAGTTTCATTAGTTTCATGAGTTTCGTTAGTTTCGTTTGTTTCGTTAGTTTCGTGAGTTTCATTAGTATCATTAGTTTCATGAGTTTCGTTTGTTTCGTTAGTTTCGTGAGTTACATTAGTATCATTAGTTTCATTAGTTTCATGAGTTTCGTTAGTTTCATTAATTTGTTAGTTTCGATTGTTTTGTTAGTTTCGTGAGTTTCATTAGTTTCGTTAGTTTCGTTAGTTTCGATAGTTTCGTTAGTTTCGTTAGTTTCATTAGTTTCAGGTATATTTACGAATTACGTAACACCATATCTTATTTATTTTCTCATAGAAAGGGGATAAATAGTAGAGTATATGACTCGAGAGCAAATTATTTTTGCCTCGGGCGATGTATACTTTGAATCCCTCGCTGCGCTCAGAATTCTACGTTAGAATCCCTCGCTACGCTCGGGATTCTATTCTAGAATTCCTCGCTTTGCTCGTGATTCAAAGTAACGCCCTCGCCGTAAAAATACTATTTTGCTCCCTTGTTATACAATCTACTATTAAGCTATATTAGCGGAGATTAAACTACTTTCATTTCGAAAGGGAGCGACCTATTGACATGTTTTTTATTTTTCATCCCATCTATTTCGAAAAGTGTTGCTTTGGTCCTCTATAAGTGCGACCAAAGTAGCTCTTTTCTGATAAGAGATAAACAGGCGGGAGCAAAGTAAAACAGGCGGGAGCAAAATAAAATAGGCGGGAGCAAAGTAAATTTGAATTTGGAACATATGTATCATTCATAGAAATCAAACGTAAATTATATGAATTACTGGCTGATATGTGTTGAGTCACCGTAACACAAGCTTAGTCGCTTACCACGGGGCTAGATGGCGCTGTGTGTTGTTCACAGAATTTATTTATTTTATTAGTTTCATTAGTTTCATTTTTTTCATTAGTTTCATTTGTTTCATTAGATTCATTTGTTTCATTAGTTTCATTAGTTTCATTAGTTTCATTAGTTTCATTAGTTTCATTAGTTTCATTAGTTTCATTAGTTTCATTAGTTTCATTAGTTTCATTAGTTTCATTCGTTTCATTCGTTTCATTAGTTTCACTAGTTTCATTAGATTTATTAGTTTCATTAGTTTCATTCGTTTCATTAGTTTCATTAGTTTCATTAGAGGGCTTCTGTATAATAAACGTGATATTAAAATTTTATACCCAACATTTTTGTTTAAGTAAATAGGTATATTCACGAATTACGTAACACCATATATTATTTATTTTCTCATAGAAAGGGGATGAAAAGTAGAGTATATGACTCGAGAGCAAATTATTTTTGCCTCGGGCGATGTATACTTTGAATCCCTCGCTGCGCTCAGAATTCTATCCTGGATTTCTATTCAGAATTCTATCCCTCGCTACGCTCGGGATTCTATTCTAGAATTCTTCGCTTTGCTCGTGATTCAAAGTAACGCCCTCGCCGTAAAAATACTATTTTGCTCCCTTGTTATACAATCTACTATTATTTATTCTATAAGACAGGGCAGATATGAGAACTACGCGGAGAGAAATATTGAACCGATTAATTATTATTAGTTGATGTTCTCATGTTGTAGTCGAGAGCTCAGTCGGTGTCTAAGGCCCGTATTAATAAACCGAACTCAATATCGATCTTGAGTGCGTATCAATTGAGCGATGCGGTCACCAACTTAAGTTAGGCGTTAATTAATAGTTAAAACTCAAGCTCTACTCAACTGATATCGCTCTTGAGATTCGAGTGTGATCTTGAGAGCGACCTTGAATGAAAGTTAACGTTTTTTTGTTGCACTATGATAGGTAGTTTACTCATATTTTACTGTTTTTTTTTTATTGTGAATATATTGTATTGTAACTTAATTAAATCAATCTTTGCTTAGCTAAGCATAGTTTAGCTAGCTTAGTTTAGCTAGCTAAGCTTAGTTTAGCTAGCTTAGCTTAGTTTAGCTAGCTTAGTTTAGCTAGCTTAGCTTAGTTTAGCTAGCTTAGCTTAGGTTAGCTAGTTTAGCTTAGCTTGGCATAGTTTAGCTAGCTTAGCTTAGTTTAGCTAGTTTAGCCAAATATCATCATAATAATTAATTTCTGAATTACAAAAAAACCGAAACAGCTACTTAAGTCACGTATGACCCACGATCGAACTTGAGTACACGAAACTGCATCTTGAGAGACATCTTGAGTGCTGAGTTTGATTTATTAATACGGTATGACTCAAGTGATACGTCACTCTGTAATCGCATCTTAAGATAGGTTTATTAATCAGCGCAACAACTCAAGAGCAAACTCAAGATTGATATCGAACTTGAGTTCGGTCTATTAATACGGGCCTAAGAGTCCTTCTAGCTAGATAAAATTACAAATCACCCTCTAAGCCTCTACACAACGCCCACATTTTTCGCTGGGTCTCTTACCTTTACCCTTTAGGCCTGAAGCGCCCACTAGGGGGCTTTATCGCCCACTTTGAGAACCCCTGGGTTATGACGATGTTCTAATACCTTGCCTTTACAATCGTTATGGGAAAGAATTTTGTGCGAAAATTATACAGTCTATTGAGTGGGAGCAATCTGTGTGAAATAGCACATTTATGACTTGCGAGTTAGGTTTTCACTTGTGTCAATATTTAAGCAGCTTTATTAATTTACACCCTCTTACTTATAAACGACGACTTTCTTTATGTAACGTCTGTTACTGTGACATGAAGTTTCAAAGTAAACAGACGGAGACAAACGTTACATAAAGGATTGGTCATCTATCAGCTGAGATGATGATGATAAAGGTTTTTATTTCAAATACAATATTCACTAGAAGTTGGGATACGTTAACTCATTAGTAAGTATAGGTAATGAGTCATTACCTATACTTACATTTATTTTTAATTCATTTATTTATTTTAATAACAACCAAAAACAAAATTGAGAAAGCCTTTTAACAAAATAACCTGAAAGGAGAAAGGTCATATGGCATCAAATACCTACTCTCCATGAGTTTTCGATTACACTTTGCCGGAGCCCTAGGCAAAATAACGTCTCCCCAAAGCTCAGCGTTAAGTATACCTATCTACATAACTTATCTGCTTCAATATAATGTACGAAGTTTTTAAAGTACGGTCTTACAGTGCTTTCGGTGTTATTATGAGGAGCTCATTGGCCCAGCTGTACCTGCCGATCTTGAATGGTCGTGCAGCTTAAGCAACGCTTGGCTGGGTCATTACTTGGATGGGTGACCGATAATATGTGTGTCAAAAATGTACTTTCTTAAGCTCCTCCGTGCTTCGGAAGGCACGTTAAGCAGTTAGCCCAGGTTGTTATCTCCGATAGCAGTCGTTAGGTCAAAATAGAGGCCTTAGGGCGACCTGGCCACACCACTATACGAAAACCTGACCTTCGTATAGTGGTGTGGCCTGGTGGGTTCTGTTTTTTACCCTTTGGGTACGGAACCCTAAAAATTCTAAAATAAAAACCAACCATAATATATATTTGTATCGGGAACGTTAGGGGACGGCTTGTTTGGCTTTATTGTTTAGTGTTAGTTAGTTTTAGTATTTTTAATTTTAGCATGGTTTTGTTTGTAATGTGTTGTTGAATTTAAATATTGTATTATTTTGATTAAATACAGACTTCAATAATACCAAAATATATAAACCAGTTTATTTTATCAATGTCATTTGTTTAAGCGCGGTCACTTCGCAACACACGAAAGATACCTATATCTACGAGAATCCGCGACTTTTTTATTTTGTTCAATAAAAATTAATGAGCAGGTCGTATTGACGTAGATTTATGGAGGCTATAAAAGTTTTTGCGGCTGAATTATTCAGTTCTCTGGTTGTTTTGGACGAAGGTTGTGACGTACCTACCCGTAGACGTGAGGTGGACGTTAGTTTTACAACGCCTTATAAAGACAATTATAATATTAATCATCTCAATGTTGAAACTAAAGACATTTTTCTGTTTGAATCGCGTGGTGTTTATTACTTTTAGCAGTGTTACAACACTCAACGTTTCGGGACCTTTTCAGAATTGACAATCCTGAAGAATTAATTCAGGTTGGTTTTTATAGATTGATAGTCAATCCTGAAGAAGGGACCTGGAAAGGTCTCGAAACGTTGAGCATTGTAACAATGCTAAAAGTAATAAACACCACGCGATTCAAACCGCAAAATGTCTTTAATTTCAATACAACATCGCGAAAACAGAATAAATCTTAATGTTACCTAATTAAAAGACTTAGTCCAATTAAGAGCATAAAATTTTGTTAAGTTTTCAAATATTGCATCACCTTACTCCTCTCTGCCTCACCTGCTCCTCACCTCCTACTCTCACCCCCCCCCCCCCTCTATCACCTCCTCCTCCATCACCTCTCCTTATCCCTCCACTATCTCATAATATGTTTCTCTGCAATGCCCGAACAAGGCGCATGTCAATAACTTAAAGTATAACTTAGCTGTACATTAGCTCTTAAGTAATTGATATGATATGTATGCAAATGAAAAATATGGAAATAAATAAAGATTAGATTTAGATTCTTACCTGCAATTTTAGCTATGTATAAAATGTACCTCTAATAAGTTTGATCCCAAACATTACTATGTTTCTATGATAGTTTCTATTTTTGCATGGCATGACAAGAGAAGTGTAGGTAGCGTAGGAAAAAAAGAGTATTTAACAAAAAATCCACGACCAATGTTATAATAATAAATCATTAGAAGCTATTTGCCGGGTGAGACTTTAACGGATGAATTGAAAATCTAATTTTCTTGTACACAAACCACCTCACAGATGTTGGTAGGGTTGCCGCTATTCCCTCTTACGAAAGTAGATCCAAAGTAACAAACGGTTTTGGGTATTGTTTTTTTAATTGGGTATTTTATTTATGGGTTCATATTTATTTCTACAAATTAAATACATAAAATTTACAAATTAAGACACACAACAAATAAAACAATCAAATACCTGGCTGGGTATTAGTTATCTATTAATATACCTACTTTGTTTACTTATTTGTTTTTTTTTTAATCTAGCTAGGTTTTTCTCTATGTATGTTCCGCAGTTAAACTGTTGTAAAACCCGCGTAAACGACGATTCGGTGGGGTTATCGGTTAAAAATATAATACTATCCCGCCGTAGCTCCAGTCTCCTCGCGACTAAAGACTATTGTAACATAGTCGAAACGTCGAAAAACAAAATCATGCGACTAAACCGGACAAATAATTATGTAACTTATATTATCTATGACTAATCTTTGCATATCAAATTCAATATCCTGACTGACCTACGCACAGCCCAAATCGCTGGTCCTTGAGACATGAAATTTGCAGAAAGTGTATTTGTAGTGTGTATGGATTCACTAAGAAAGGGATTTACGCGGATAACACAGCGGGACTCTGGCAGTTATGCAAACTTAGTGTAATATACTGATTAATAAAACTGTTCGTGCTGAGGCGAAAGCAGCACGGGTGGAGGGGGCACCGTAGCCGAGGAACAGTACGTGTTCGTAACGATCGTCTATTGTTTTCATAACGATCGTCTTTTATTTTCGTTTCGATCGTCTTTTGTTTTTTTTATTTAATACTAGCTGACCCGGCAAACGTTGTTTTGCCTTATAAATTACAGATAATTAAATTTTTCCTGAATTTTCTTTGCTATAAACCTCACGGAGCCCGAGACCTTTCCAACGAATGCAAAACCGTGGAAATCGGTTCGTGCGTTCTGGAGTTATAGCGTCAGGAAGGAAAACCCGACTTATTTTTATATAGTAGAATCATTTATTAAATTAAATTAAATTTGGACTGGGCCCCGGTCCCAGTTTTGAAGGGGCCCGCCAATTCGCCACCTAACTCATTTTATTCATAGTCTAAGGTACCTCACAAACCCACGAATAAGTGTAGACATTACACTAAGAGTTTGGTATATATAACGTAGCAGCCCTATCGCGTCGGTACGTGATTACAGGTGAAGCTTCATCCATCATTGGAACACATCGAGTTTATTGAACACAGCGGCAGTGCTTTATTCCACCTAATACGCAGTGTCATTGGAAAATATCAGAATTTAGTGATCATGCACTCTCATCTATACGTAGGTATAAGTTACCTACTCATAATGAAATTGTAGGAAATGTGCGTTTTTGGAAGATAAATGTAGGTAACATCAATAAATAATCATCACAATAAAACCAATAAGAACAACATACCTAACGAATAAGCAAAAGCAATCATCAAACAAACTGCAAAGAAACATTAGTTCCGAAATATTATAAGAGATGGTGCTAGTAAGAGAAACGCATATTCCTAGATCACGCTATCATTGCGTGGACCACATTTAGTTAGGTTGGTTGTAAGATTTTGTTCTGTATCTAATCTACTACTGGCGTCGGTGCAACGTATAAGTTGAGTACGGTTTCCTGGATGTATGTAACATTTCAATTGAAATTGAAATGTAATGTATGCATTACTCCATTGAAATGTAACATTTCAATGGAGTAATAGGAAGGCTATTACTCCATTGAAATGTTACATTTGAGTGTGCATTTGTCAGAGGACGCAATTCTAATTTTTAGATATCAATGGGGGGGTTAGTTTAAAGTTAAATAATAGTTTGTGGGGTTGTGGCTCTTGTCCCACGGTGCCATCTTGGAAAAACGGGTTCATATGGTTTTTATGGTTTATTTGACGAACTATAGGTCTCACAAAAAAAAAATACCATTTTGTATTGCAAGATTATCTACAACTTTTGGTAAGTAACTTTTAGCCGTAAAACTAAAACTAAAAAGTTATAAACAAAAACCATGGAAATTTGAGAAACAAATTTTATTGGTCATTTATGAACCGATTTTGAGGATTCTTTGTTTATTCGTAAGGTAGAAGTCCCAAGGTGACTCCATAAAAAAATTATATGGATCGGACGAGGATCTTCGGAGTGATGAGCAGAATAGTTCCTCAGAGAGTAGTAAATTACTTACTTTTGGACTTTTACCAGTAGAATCAGACCTTGTGCTACTGGTTAGGGATTGATAAAGCACCTAGGCGCCCCTAGCGCCCATATGGTTCGTCAAATAAACCATAAAAACCATTTGAACCCGTTTTTCCAAGATGGCGGCCGTGGGACAAGAGCCACAACCCCACAAACTATTATTTGCCCCCCCTTGATATCTAAAAAATTAAATTGCATCCTCTGACAATAAATGCACGCGGAGCGCAAAAAAATGTAATATTTTAATGGAGTGTATACGTAGTACCTGCACTGCAGCTATATTCGGTGCCTCCTCGTAGAGTGTACGGAATCCTGGACCTCTGCGAGAAGCTTCGTAGCCCCTACGTCATCATCTGTAGACCCGCTACAACAGAAATAAAATCCCTTCGTCCCGCAACCGGAGTCTCATTACCCCCTCTACCCCTTACCGGTAACCCCTCACGTTACAATAAGAAAATATCTAACGTAACAGAGCCTCTCTCGAGAGAGATGTCAAGTATGCACAGAGAGTTAATTCCTCCTCAACCGATCGATAATAGCGTTTCTAGCGTGCCTCGGATACTTATGTCAATAACCGACGAAGAGAACGAATTTCTTAGTTTGGATGTGGTGAATAATCAAATGATTTTTTACTGTTTACCACCAATTTAATGCCTTCAAGCAAAGGCTACAGAATTGATTACTTTGAAGCTGCCTAGTAAACATTTTACTGTTAATTTCCTATGACATTGCAGAAGGCTACTGGCTGCCGCTCACTCAACACAATGTGGTTGTTTTCGAATTCTAGGAGGTCGAAGGTTACTTATAATAACATAGGTAAGGCGATTGAAGCTAAAGGAAGCGCTTAAGGCATATGCAAACAAGTAGGTACCTACTGCACCACCTATTGTTGTACAATTTACTAGTTCTCACTACTTGAATATCACTAAAACTGTGTATTTATTTAATAAAAACTGAGTTAATGATTACGAAACACGCATTTATTATATAAGTTATTTTAAATCTCCAAAATTTGGAAGACCGCTATTTTTAACCAAACAAATAATATTAGAGCGAATGACGTCACTGTTTTAGTAAATACTCTTACTTAGGTACGTGACAGCTTTTTATGTATATGTTTCTACACTGATGGATCGTAGGTACTCCACTTAAAACATTCCGGAATTTATTTAGATCGGTGCCCCGAACCCGCTGCTCGGTCTTGTAAATTGTAACGTGATTAGATTATAAAATTACTAGTGTTGTAAATCTAATTAAAAGAGTGTAAACTTAAAATCCCGTGTTTTGTGCTCGCATCTTACCCTAATGACGCCCACTAAGCCTGTCAATATCGACCCCATCGATGCTTTCTCCGACATCAGAATCGGGAGACGGGAAATATGGCGTGCAATTAGCGTCGTGAAGCTACCAGAGTTTGATCCTGATAAAACAAATGCGGACGCGAGATAAAATGGCGGCCGACATAAAATGTTACTTCAAAGGAACGACTTCAAAAGGAACTTCATCTCATTTGAAACTGGGAAGACGGAGCTCATCGCGGTTCATTGTACGAGCGGCACCGGCGGCGCGGCAGCGTGGTGGCGCGCGGGGCGGTACGCAAGCAGATGCCAGCTGTGCGACCGGCGCGGGTGAGGGGCTGTGCGCAGCGAGCGACGACGTGTTGATGCTGCGTTGCTCAATCTCCGTCGAGCATTTAAACATAAAGGTGTGTTTCGTTTTTGTTATGATTCTGGTGCTGAGTGCTCATTGATTAGAGAAATAATAATGGCGTAATTTGGTGGCCATTGCAAGGCGAGGTGTCCATGCAAGGCGCGGTGGCCATTGCAAGGCGAGGTGGCCATTTTACAGGGCGAGGTGGCCATTACAAGGCGAGGTGGCCTTTACAGTGCGCATTGATCATTTAGATATTGTTAACAGTTTATGTTTAGTTTTGTTTAGTTTAGTTTAGTTGTGTATAGTGATAACCAATTATCCTCTTGATATCTTGTTACATGCTTTACCTGATGGATTAAGAAATATGCCAGAAAGTCAAGAGCCATCTGAAATTAAAGTTAATAATGGTGAAAATTACGATTATGTTTAGTAAGCGCGAGTGAAGTACGTAGAGTGCGCGAGTGAACAGCCGTAGAGTTAAGTTGAGTTAGCCAGCGGTCCGCTTGGAGGACGGATGCGTGTGGTTGGTGTTGGGCTGTGGAGAGCCGTGCGTAGTTTGTGTTGGGCTTGCGAGCCGTGGTGTTCAGAGGGTTCCACTCGTGAGAATAGTTGTTTTTTCTGGATTGATTCATTAAAGAATGACTCTGGTTAATGTCCCTGTTAAAATTTGATATTCGAATAGTAATTTTCATGATTAGATAATGATGACCAACTCGAGAGGGACCGTTTTCGAACAATTTTGGCTGTCGTGGAGTTGTCGTTTTCAGATGAACAAACGAGTACGTGTGATGGCAGGATAGCCGAGTCGGAATAAACACACGAGGACGTGTGAAACGTCAGGACGGTCGTGTCGGAGGAAGTGTTGGAAAAAGCTATAAGTTGATTGTTGTTATTGTTTTATTTTAAGTCAAAACTACTTTTAAAAATCTTAAATTCATTTAATTTGATTTGTTACATTCTTTTTACAAATTAAAATCCTATTAATGTGATAAAAGTAATAGTTTGATCAAACATACTTCCTAAGTAGCGACCAATCAGAGCAGAGCACGTGCCTCGAGCGGGGTCGAGGCGCCATCTGTAATGGAGAAAGGAGACTTGAGTCGATCGAGTTGGATCGAATTAAGCTAAAGTAAGATCGGTGCCCCGAACCCGCTGCTCGGTCTTGTAAATTGTAACGTGATTAGATTATAAAATTACTAGTGTTGTAAATCTAATTAAAAGAGTGTGAACTTAAAATCCCGTGTTTTGTGCTCGCATCTTACGCTAATGACGCATGACGCCCACTAAGCCTGTCAATATCGACCCCATCGATGCTTTCTCCGACATGTATATGTTTCTACACTGATGGATCGTAGGTACTCCACTTAAAACATTCTGGAATTTATTTACAAGTATAAGTTAATTTAATTATTTAATGAGCGCCTAGAAACCTTAAAAGTTGTCAATTTTTTTACGTCAGTGACGTCACGCCCTCTAAATTTTGACACGAATTTAAATGTATAAAATGATATTTTTTCCTACTAAACATTATTAATTATTATATTCATTGTAATTAAATATTAAACGTTTCTGAACTTTATAGGACATATTAACTTTGTCATTTTGCCTTTTGACGCCAAAATGTTTATTGGTAAGGGTTATCTGAATGTTCGTAGAGCGATGTTTTTGTGTGCAATATCTGCAACAAGCCACGGGCAAACATTCCCTGTTTGTCGTAGTACCCGCAGCTTTACCAACATTTTGCTGGTTTACTGCGGACCGAATTTCGACTGGACACTTTAAAATTTCTTTTTTTTATTTTTTGTATGTAACTTGCGTAGTCTAATTGGAACAGACGTTGGGGTACAGACCCAAAGACGCGAGTTCAAGCCTCGCCGCAAGTGAAAATTTTTGAATGCTATTTTTCCTTTAAAATAAATTTTGGACACTTTTTACTAAGTAAGTGTAGGCTGCTGAAAATTCTAAGGTCACAAATTTGGAGCAGCTAGGGTAGAGCGTTGTTTTCCTGCCTACACTAAACGCTGTAAAGTGTAAACGCTGCTATACGAATACACGCAGAAAGATTTGTGATTGTAGGTACCTAATCGTTTTCGGGTCCGCACCGCAAGTAGACCTCAAATGGGGTCTTTTTACGGGAGGTTCTTTTTACCAGTAGTAGAACCAGCCAAGCTCTTCCATAAGTTTTGCCACTAGATTTTAAAAAAGTTTTGGGAGGCATTTGTCGTCACTAATAGTTCTGAGTCCAATTTCCGCCATGCTGGATTTTATAAAAAAACATGCGCGGCCTTCTTCTCTATCTCCACCTAGGCTCTGCACGTCGATTTGTCTGTTAAGACTTAGGTGTGTAAGTGCTTTTTAAAGGTTCCACCTTTAGCCCAAGAAAGAAGTCCATATGTTCAGCGGTCGAGGGTTTACGCTTAAACCAACGCTACGAAGTCCCGAATTCCCATTTGTCCCATAAATGGAACAAAATTTAATGTGACAGATGGGAACCTACCTTCCTATCTCTATGAGTAGATATACCAATAGCCGAGAAAACAGTTCAAATAATCGGAAAAGGTCTTTTAAATAACCAACTCTGAAATTCAATTACCATTGAGTGAGACATTTGATTGTTGAAAGGGCAGAAAATAATTATTACTCTAACCGTTTGACGAACCAATATACCTATCAGTACCAATATGCATACCTCTAGCTAGGTATGGATTATAGGCGATATAGATTTTGTTAGTTATCCGTCCGCAGACTAGAAATTTTCACACACCCTAAACACAGTCATCAAATCAAATCAAATCAAAGTACGTTTATTCATTCGGATATTAGCAAGATATCTCTTTGAATGTACTTTTTATATACTTAATCTACTGTGTCTTCGGAACGTGACCTCCAATGAGAAGAAGACACAAGAAACTCATGGGATTTTTTTTGTATATATTTTTTTGATTCATATATATTCAATTGATCTCATTTAGCAAAATTTCAGCCTCTAAGAAAGACGGATCGGATCTACTGCCTTCCTTCTTCTAGTTGGGCGTGTTACTCTTAACCCGACGTAAAGCGTCCTTATAAATTGCACGAAACTTGAATGCTAAAGTTGTTAACAGTAACACCTAAAGGACCTAGTAATTATTGTATAGTTGTAAGATCGGACTTTTGTTTGGAACGTGTTGGTCTCGTCCTGGAGTTTTATTTTCATGAAACCTAGTTATGTAACATATTTAGGTTACAATTCAAATTCAACATTTACTTAATGTTCTTTAGTTTAATTGTTTAATTTTGGTGGCATATTGATCAATTTAGTTCCGCGAAAGATAACGAGTGTAGTGAAATTTAAACTACAGTACCAAACACGGAATTAGCACGTTACTAATATATGCTATATGTGGTTTATTGTAGCCAACGGGAATGTTAAGATTCTAAAAATATTATAAATACATTATTTTAAACATGTGAGACTGGCTTAAAATTACCCTTGTTGGTAGACAAGCCAATATTTAAGAAAACTGAACTAGTTGGTGCTAGTTGTTAGATCAACTATCGGACGATATCTATCAGATATATCTGCGACCTTCTTAGGGCAAAACTGTTTAGTTTTATTCGCGAGACAAGTTTTCCTATAAAGAGAAATATTTCGGTTCATTAGGTTTCCCATTCGTTTTGCACAGTCGATCCTCGATTGTGAGTGGTTGGAAACGTATCCGTAGATACCCTTCGATTAATTACTTACTGTTATCTTATATAAAGCTTACGTCGTACTACCTAATACCAATAAGTACAAATAGGTAGGTATACTTGGTAGCGATGAGCGTTACAAACCATAAACAGTTTCAATAACTATGTATCGGTATAATACCATAAATACGGTCTGCAATACGGTCTACTCTGCAATAACTATTTATTGGACAAAACTATGTACCTATCGACGAAACGAGTACCGCGAGAATCGCGAGATTGATAAATTATACCTAACGTTGCGAGCGAAAGCAACCGGCCGCGGCGCGGGCGGCCGAATGAAATAACTTTATTATTACTTACGCGACACGAGTACCTATGTGTAATTTAAAACTGATTATGTGTTAGTAAAAATGTTAAAAGTTGCAGCAGTTACGTTTGTAACAGTTATTTCGTATATCGTGCGTACCGATCAACACATAGAAATACAGAAAACGTGCTCAATTTCCGATACATAGTTTCATATAAAGGTTATAGATGCAATAGTTATCGTATGTAACTGATATTTAGAATACCATGCGTACCGATCAAAACGTACTGAGTAACCGATACATAGTTATTAAAATAAATAGTTTCAAAACCCGGTGCTAAAACTTGTAACGTCCCACCACTAAGTATTACTTAGTCACCTACCTACCCATTCTTGATCTTATCGGTTTTTAGCTTAGATGAAAACAAAAAATTAAGAAAGGTTGGTAGCTAAGATTCACTGAATCGCCAACAGTGTCTGAAAATCAAAATGAAAACCCATGAGTTTCTTGTGGTTTCTTCTTATCGGAGCGTTCCGGAACCTTACTAAGTATATGATTTTAGTATGGTTCCGGAACGCTCTTAAGACGATGTTTCAACAAAAAAAAACTGTGCCAATCTGCAATCAGTAATCAATCTACTATAAGCAGATGATTTCTAAGATTCAATCATGTCGAGTGCATCTTCCAGTGAGGACAGCTACTCCTTGCATTTATTGTAGTGACATTCACTACAATATGTCCTTTCTTTTAAGGCGTTTGTGGTAGCTGCGCTTGATTAACCTTGCCGCAAGTGGGTTCGGGTGTTTTTCCAGCCGCTTCTGGTATTTGTTTATTGAGGCCTGAATTTCCTCTTTCACAGTGCTCATTCTCAAATGCGTGTGTGTTTCACTGTTTGTTATTAACCATAGGACTTGTGCAATTGTTCTTAGTATTCCATTCTGCATTCTTTGCAATATTCCGATGCTTTAGTTGCTTGCACTGCCCCAGAGTTGGATGCCATATATCCAAGTTGGCTTTAAAATGGACTTGTATTATTAGGAGTTTGTTATCTATCTATAACTTGCTGTTTCGGCCCAACATCCAAAATAGATTTCTTTGCCGTATGTTTAGTTCTTGTCTCTTAGTTTTGATGTGATGGTTCCATGTCAAGCGGCGATCCAGGTGCAGGCCCAGATACTTTACACTGCTGTTGTGTGGTAATACTGAGTTTTCAAGTCTTACAGGAGGGCAGTTTTCTCTCTCCGAAGTGTCAAGGTGACCTGCACTGACTTTGTTGTGCTCGCTTTGATCCTCCATTTTTGAAGCCATTTTGTAGGTAATAGCGTCTAGACCTTGTTGGAGTTGTTCTGTGGCCAGGTCGGGTTGCTTATTACTCGCCATTATGGCTGTGTCGTCGGCATATGTTGCAGTCATTAGCATCCACCATCCATCCTCCATCCTCCACCATCCTCCATCTACCTGTGGCAGGTCTGATGTTTCAATATGATAATGTATTTGTTTGACCTACATTGCTCTACATCGGTGAAAAAAAGTATTTTGACTTTTATTCACTGACGACCTCTGTGGTGCGTCATGCGAAAGCCCGACTGCAATGCCGAAGGTTGCGGGTTCGATTCCCGCCGGGTGCAGATTTTACATACTCCGCTCCGGATACTTTGGGCAAAGAAGTAAGATAAATAAATGAAAAATAGTTTATTACCGAAAATTATTAGGTACTTAGACTTACCTAGGTATAGATAGATTGTAAAAATGTCATTAAATTAGAAATACTCATAAAATCCATAAAGAATTCAATAGCGTGAATGCGTGGCAAAAATGTTATCAATTTGTTGGGTGGGTAACATAAGAAGTTTATTACTCGATTAATTTTTACCTTAACCTATAGCGCTTTTCACGAGCTATATATTAGTAGGTATAGGTACCTAATAGCACAATTATTTACCGAGTTTACAGAGATGAAGATGCTGCACTGGATGTAGGAAGTGACGCGAAAAGACCGCGTCAGGGGCAGCCTACATGTCCGAGACATTGCAGATAAAATTGCTAGAAGGCCGCTTACGGTGGTACGGTCATCGGTCACGTCTTAAGAAAACCGGCTAGTTACGTGGCCATCAAACGTCTTGCTATAACTTATCAAGTAGGTAGGCCGTATCTAACGTAACTTTCACGCTTGTTGTTAACATTATTAAAGTATGGATAATTGCTCCAGTTCCACTTTTGTTCAATAATAAATATGCGACAATGTAAATTACATGATAACTGCAAAAAAAATATACTTATACAAAAAAGCCTTCTTCTCATTGGAGGTCGCGTTCCGAACGCACAGTAGATAAGATATAATAACTGACATTTCTAAGAGATATCTTGCTAATATCCGAATGAATAAACGTAGTTTGATTTGATTTGTTAATTGGCAAGTAAAAGTCACGAGTATCACAGCCGTATTCACAAACGCCCACGTGTCTGGTTTAATCTGTTTTGCTCTTGTAAATGATCAATAATGATAAAATCGACGTCAGCACAAATGTGACAAAAGCCGAGTTTCATCAACAAATCTGACCTCCCCAGATATCTGTATCTGTATATCAGATATCTGTATTCCGTTTTCCTCAAGGCTAGAGTACCAGAGTAGCCAGAACAGTCCGAGCACCTCACTCCAAAAGGACGGTTATTGGAAAAGTTGCCCGGCCGCGTATTTCCTATTTCGCGTACAAATATCCTCATAATTGGACGCGAAATAGGAAATACACGTAGGTATATAAATACACATATTGTCTCGAAACTCGCACGTAATAGTACATTATGATATAAGTGCGGTAAGTTGAAAATTACAGCCGAGGCGATATTGCTAGCCCGAGCCGTAGGCGAGGGCTACAAGAAAGCAGAGGCTGTAATTATCAAAGCGCACGTATGTCATACGACGTTTTATAACACATTTGCGAGGAAATAAATAAAACTCGGACTTTCTTAAACGAATAAATCTTTAAGAATTAAATGTTTATTTTTTATATTTTATCTCCCAAAGTTAATTTTATTCATAAAATATTGACCACTTTTCTGACATAAAAACTTTTTGATTTGCTTTCTTTGCTTTTTTTTTCTTAAGATTTAAAAAAGTACCGTTGGTTTTAGACGGAGCATGATAAACCGTACGTGTTACCTTATTAGAAAGAAACTCGTGCGTTTTACTTTACGATTACGCACAAGTACGTAATGAATGACATACATTACGATATTGAAATTGGTGAAATAAGAGGCCCTTTACGAGCAAATGTGTTATAAAAACACTTATTCTACTACTTAGGTGTAATGTAAATGCAAAAGTTTATATGTTTGTTTAAGTGTTTGTGTGTCAATCAAAAATTTAGCCCACGTGTAGTTTATAACCTGATTTAACACATAGATTATTTTATCCCGGTGTACGCTGCACTTTTTGTTACTTATATGTATTTTAATTGTCATTTTAAACACACTTCAATAAGCGCCTCGGACGAGTGTGGACACGGGTTTCATTTCCTCATCATTTAGGTACTCAAACTACCTAACCTCCATATTAGGTGCACTACGAGGATCGCCATTATAATTACTACTACTATAATATTATAGGTAGTGTACGGTGATAGAAACCCCGTCAATCGGTGTAGCTATCATCTACACTACCAAATACTGGGTATACCTACCCTCAGGACAGCAGTTTATTAACAAACCTGTCTTCAGCAGCGGCTAACATGTTTGCGACTATGGAAAATTGCCTTGATCGTATGGTACCTACGTATTGAATAAGGGAAAGGTAATACGCAATCCGGATTCAACCCCCAGTAGGTAAATACCGGGAAACCGGGTATGATTTTTATCTTTAAGAGGAGTATATACGCCAACGACCTTGAAACTGAAAATCCCTGTCGGGCTCATCGAAAATTGTTGATTATTTCATGACGGAATGTCGTAGAACTTTTTTTTGTGTACAGATTGTAGGTGACATTGTTTCCTACATTTTGGTGTAGTTTTAAGACAAGAACCTCCTATTGGTGCAAAGCCTATCCAAATTTTAGACAAAAAATGTCTGATTTGGCTAAAATGTCGATAGGCTTCAATACGTTTCGACATATTTGTATGGAAACTGCACTAAAATATCGGAAACAATGTCGCCTACAATCTGTACACAAAAAAAAGTTCTACGACATTCCGTCATGAAATAATCAACAATTTTCGATAGGTAGCAGGTAGGTTGTAATGTGTACCTACCTACCTAACTAGCGTTCTTTTTTATTTGGGTAAAAGAATTTTAGTAAAAAGATAGTCGTGAAACCTACTTTATAAGTATCTAATTGTTTATCCTGTTTTTTACGTTGATCATAGCTGGTTTATTATGTTACCAAATTAATATATAGGACCTTGGAAAAGGACGCATAAAATAATAATAAACTTTGTAATAATCACACAGCGCCATCTAGCCGCGTCATGACATCACAGCGCCATTAGGTAGGGCAAGGTCTAAAGCTGTCTGCATCCCAAAGGAAATTGTTCATTTTCCCAGGGGCTCCAGGCCCATATAGAAAATGCCCAAAAATAGTAGACGTGTCTGAACGGTTTTAGCACTATTCGATAGGCACATAATTGTAGTTTTATCCTGTGAAAACTTTTAGTTTTTATTCACCCTGGATAATGAGAAATCCAACTATTTATATTGCTGAAATCGAACCAAAGAAGTCGGGTGAGCACGCGAACTTTCGAGTTTATCGTAATAGAAACTAATTTATAGATTACTAGCTGGCCCGGCAAACGTTGTTTTGCCTTATAAATTATAGATAGTAGCCGATTCTCAGACTATACTGAATAAGCATATAAAATTTGGTAAAAATCTCTCGCGCCGTTTCGGAGGAGTACGGTAACTAATATTGTGACATGGAAATTTTATATATTAGAGATTTTGCCGTTTTGGTGCAATATGGAAGACGCAGTGGCGGAGGCGGTAGTTCAGTTAAACTTTTAATTAGTTGGTACCATTTAGGATTCTAGGGTGATAAAAATGCTACAAATCGCATAAATTTAAATACATTTTATATAATAAACAACCAGAAAAACAGAAAATTAAGTTCTATTACGATTTTTGCGATCGATAATAAAATAATAGATACTATTAGATACCCTTGACCTACCCATACAAAATAGTTTTTTTTTTCATATCTTTCAAAACCAGACACCGCTGAGTTGCGATTTTATTATACCTAATGTACAGACAGATTTGTATTTACATTAAATTCTGTACATTATTAAATTATAAGTACCTACAAACGTAGGTATATGAGGAAATAAGGTAATCTTCGGCTATACTTTATTTTTACAATTAGGACAATTAGATGGGCGTCTCGTACAACTCTGCAATAAAATAGTAGATAAGTACCTACAGCAAGGTTCAAAAGTGGTTTCCCACATTTAAGTTTTAAAATTGCAAACCGAAATATCGAAATGTTTTGTTTGAAGAATAGACTTTAGTGTACCTAGGCATGTACTATTTATGTATTCTGTGGTGTACGTAGGTACTACTGGTTGAGTTGCAAAGTTTTAAATTGGATTTCAATTTCTGCTGTAGTTCATAACAACATGATAAATCAACAATTGATAAACTCTACTCCAGGGATTCTCAAAGTTATTTTGTCTACCGTCCACTTCGAAAATAAATTATTTTTAGCGCCCCCCATTTTTCACCTACCTACTTTAAAACCACTAAACTTCAAATAAAATTATTTTATTGTAGGTAAGCTATATTAGCAGAGACTAAACTACTTTCATTTCGAAACGTAGCGACCTATTGACATGTTTTTTATTTTATTTATTCAATAAGACAGGACAGATATGAGAACTAGACGGAGAGAAATATCGAAACGAGTTAGTTTGAGCAATTTCTTAATTAATATTAGTTGATGTTCACATGTTGTAATCGAGAGCTCAGTCGGTGCCTAAGAATCCTCCTAGCTAGATGAAATTATAAATCGCCCTCTAAGCCACTACAGAACGCCCCCATTTTTTTTCTGGGTCTCTTACCCAGGGTCCCTTTAGGCATGCAGCACCCACTTTGGGAACCCCTGCTCTACTCGAACCACTTTTGAACCTGGACTGTACAGTGTAGGTACGTGCCTGTAAGTAATATCGCAAAAACCTGCCTGTAGAGGTTTAAAAACGAGTTTTATATTTAACTGAGTTTTAGTATCTATCTACATAAATTACAAGTAGGTAGGCATTTATATCTGGGGGCACGGTAGTGCCCCCGCCAAGACGAGCCAGCGAAGCGTACGGGCACTACCTACCTTTTCTCGAAAGGTTTCGTCGGTTTTTTGAACCCTCATAACTTGTGTTTGGAATATACCAGATGAATGTTATTCACGGGGTATAATGTCAATAGGGGACTAAATAAAAAAACACATTTTCAATTACATAGCTCCTATAGTTTAGATTTAATTGATATCTAAAAATCTCCAATTTCGTCACTGACTCACTCACTCACTCACTCACTCACTGATGATCATCAAAATTCAAATGGTACTTCCCGAAGTCCTAGAAAGCTAAAATTTGGTATGTAGGTTGGTATTAGTACACAAACAACTAGAAAATTCTAAAAGTTGAAACTTTCACCCCCCAACCCCTAAAATTAAGGGATGGCTATTAGTATGAACTTTCCCAAAATTTGATGCTAGAGGTACTATAACTTCTTATTATAAATAATAAAATACAGAAAATCAGGATTTTTAGTTATTCACCCTCTACCCCTCTACCCTTTAAATTAGGGGATGGAGTTAGCGCGCGCACAGTACCTAATGTGTATTAGAGGTGTTAGAGGTATGAAAATTGATTGATAATTAGAAAGGTTTACCGCTGTCGTACAGTGATGAACAACAAGAATATTTTTAAAAGTTGTTTCGCTATCCGCCTGTGGTGGCCAAACGAGCAGTGAACAGTGGAAACATCGTCCTAAATGCTGTAACTACGGCATGACGCGTAAGTCGTTAATTCACGACCTATTGGAAATGAAAAAAATAAATATATGATAAATAAATACACCCTACTTTACCTACTAATATTATGCAAACTACAAAAAGAGATGAAATCCCCTCAAAAACATTTTCATGTAAAATGTAGCCAAGACGAGAGCGAGATCATATGATGGGCACTGTCAAAAAGTTATAAGATGTCATGTACCTAAAGCCAAGCTTATAACTCTACACGCCCCAACTCCACAAGCACCTTACTTCACAAACTCAACATCTTAGCCAAAATATATGGGCTTGGCCGTTTCATTACCGCAAGAACAATTGCTTAACAGAAACCCCATGCAAGGTAGCGAAACGGCCAGCCATATATTTTGGCTAAGATGTTGAGTTTGTGAAGTAAGGTGCTTGTGGAGTTGGGGCGTGTAGAGTTATAAGCTTGGCTTTAGGTACATGTGTTAGAAATATTGTATGCTAAACTTCACATAGGCAGTATGACTGTGTTTCCTGGACCATTAATGTTTTTGACGTTTTATCTGTTTTTATAATCTGTGACAATTGGCTATGCCGCCATTCTTGTCTTTACATTTTCTCTGTGCTACAATGGCAGGATTCTTGCTCGTTGTTATATTTATTTCAATCTTTGATTCGAGTCGTTTGATGTGTTTAGAAGTTATTGATGTAACTTATTAAAGACATTAACTAATACACATGGTGTTTATTTTGTGGATCCGTGGACAGTGTAGTTGAATGTCACGACTGTTAGTGATTACCAAACACGCGCTTGAACTGCTGCTGCTATTATCTCTCGCCAACAACATGACATCTTATAACTTTTTGACAGTGCCCATCATATGATCTCGCTCTCGTCTTGGCTACATTTTACATGAAAATGTTTTTGAGGGTGTACTTAACTAGCTACGCCTCGCGGTTTTACCCTTCAAGTACAAGTCCCGTAGAGACAAATGGAAAAAAAAATGTTTCGTCTCTTTTTCTCGTCGTTTGAGTTTGAGAGAAGGAGCAGAGACAAAATGTTTCTCGTGCTCGTATGCTACTACTGCAGATCTCCAATTGTCTACATACAGAGTTTCATCGCAATCCGTTCTCTAGTATTGTGAAGTTAAACTTTTAACTAAACGTTGTTGGCAACTACACTAATAAATAACATAATAATGGGTCTTTTTGCGTAATAATGAGTAAAAACGAAAAAACTCGAAAACTACCTCCTTATGCCGCCGTGGGTTTAATCACGTCAAAATGTTTTCCTTTTTGTGGTTGGCCGGGATTCGAACGTTCGACCTTCGGAATGAAAGTCTACCTATCTACGAATTCCGCTTCTTGAGCTGTAACTGTTGAACAACTAATCCCACTTCATTTTAATTTTATATACATACTAGCTGACCCGACAGACGTTGTCCTGTCGTTTAGTATAAAAAAATAAAATTCATCAAAATCGGTTTAGCATTTTTTCTTTCAATAAGAACCTTCTCCTGACAATAGCGCTCACAACAAAAAAAGAATTATCGAAATATGTCTAAAAGTTTAAGTGTGATGCCGTGACCAAGGGAAATGGAGATTGATTTTTATATAATAGATAGATATAGAAAGAAGATAGATAGAAGAAGAAGAAGATAGATAGATAAGATAGATAGATAGATAAGATAGATAGAAATAATACTAGGTATGTACTGTAATGTCATTTTTCATTCCCTTACATGTTATGGCGAAGCAAGCCATTTTGTGCGAATTCAAATTTGGTTCCCGCGCTTTTCTTTCTTTTTTTTCATTCATTCGTTGGCAATTGACATTAGAGTGCCGAAAATGATCGCGAATTAAAAAAAAAAGAATTTTGACATTTCGAATCAGTTTGTCTTTGGGTCATTTTTTGGAAGATGAATTGGTGAAAGGAATCGGAATTTTTCGATCTGCCTGAATCGCTGTGAATAATGGGGATTCCGGAGGTTTATAATGTTGGATTGTAGCTGTGATGTTGGTGACGCCTGCGGGGCACCACATTTTCATAATTGGGTTAGTATTTTGGTTGGTTTGTTGAGTTTTCGAAACCGCGTTTTTGGAGGTTGTTTTTTTACAAGGATTGATTGATTTTGTTACAGATTATTTAGCTTCATTATTGTCAAAGCCGCTTCTTGGAAAAGAAAGCGACTTATCTTGTCTTTGCGGTAAGTTTTTATTTAAATTTTGGGAAATACCACTGTGAAAATTCCGTGAGGTTAATTCGATTTTTTTTGTACCTTTACAGCTAAACGCGCTTTTTCTTTGGGAGGCCGTGTTCTTTTTGAAGCCGTGCTCTTTCACTTTGGGAGGCCCTGGTTATGGATGCCTACTTATAGATGTTTTGTTTTGGAGAGGCCCCGTCTTGTGGAGGCCATGCGTCTTCGTTTGGATACATTTTGAAAACTTTAATTGGACATTCTTGGTTTGGATTTTGAATACCGTTTGGAGGAACGAAGGTCAGCTTTTAGTTTTTTTTTGGTTTTAACGAATTTAGATTCTTTTATTGGTATTGAAAAAAGCAAAGCTTTGCCCCACCATAATCGAAACCACAAGATTTCTTTATCTTACCACGCTATAATACACAAACAGGCGAATAAATGGGAGTTTTGAATCTGTATAAGGAGTTTTATTTCCTTAGTACGACTTCCAGGCACCCCCCTGCAGATTAAAAGTATCTAATACTCTCCGCTGAAGCTATATTGGTGAGCATCTTTAGTTATTTTATTTTATTTCACCCTACTTATAGGTGATGGCGCCCGAACTTTATTTTATTTGTTGGTTTTGAACCCTTTGTTCACCAAGATTTGTTAACCTGCTCATATTTTTGTTGGTTTTTGTTGCTAGTTGGCTCGAACCCAACGATAACTTATATTTGGCTTTAAAAATCAATTTTCATTACATTTTGTTCACTTATTATTTTTCATTACAATTGTCGCTAGCCGAACCCCAACTAAACTAAATAAATTATTATAATTTAGCGCTGTGTGTGGCTCCACCCACCCACCCACGTAAAATATTACAGTACCTACGTATCTCTTATCTGCGGAAGTAATCATTAAATACCGACTTCAAAAAGGTAAAATAACCTCACCTACATAATTACAGTGACACGTTATGCCACCGACTTATGACTATCTTAATCTGAAGTCGGGCAGTTTTACGAGTTAGGTAGATCCAAATTGTAGTTTGTATTTCGTTTTGGAAGTCGGTTTAGGTAGGTACCTAGATTTTTTGTTTTTTCTATTTTTCATAATCATGTCATTTTCATCAACAGATGAGAAGATGGTCCAGGTGCTCCATCAATTTGTACCTAGTTTTTTAGGAGATCTTATTGGTTGACATCCAAAGACTATTAATTTAGGTACTCCATGCGGGGATAATATTCTGCTCACCATATGGGTTGATGAGTTTCATCAGATCTTCACCAAGATTTATACTTATTTGGAATAATAAAACTACGACGCGGACAGACGGACATATCGAAATTAAATGCGTGTCATGTTGACTAAGAAATCCTAATAAAAGAATCTCACGTATCACAGACAGCGTAAAAGTATAAAGGATCCGAAATTTGTAAATTATCTCTAAAAGTGATCATGACGGTGATAATAATTTTATCACTATTCATTCTACCATTTATAAACGGACAAAGTATAAATGACGAGAAACCCGTAAGTCACATTCGTCGAGATCTCAGGTTTATGAAGCTGGCCAAATACGACGGTTACGAAGCAGAAGGACACTTCGTCACCACCAAAGATGGTTACATCTTGAGAATATTCCGCGTGAAGTCAAGATGCGAGACTACAAAAGGTGAGCCGATGCTTTTAATGCATGGACTGTACCTGAGCGGTGACGACTGGATCATGTCAGGCCCAGGGTTAGCCCATTGCTACATTTACGCTGATGCCTGCAGAGACGTGTGGGTCGCCAACGTTCGTGGCAACGTTTACAGTAGAAATCACACAACCCTCAACCCAGACAAAGATACCCGATTCTGGGATTTCACACTCGATGAGATGTCATACTTGGACCTACCCGTCATCATGGACTACGTCCTGAATCTGACAGGAAGTAAACAACTCTACTATTTAGGTCATTCTCGAGGAGTTGCTATGCTCCTACTTCTTTGCGCAAAGGAACCGGAGTACAATGCCAAAGTAAAAGCCGGTTTCGGTATGTCAACAACAGCTTGGCTTGGTCATGCTCGATTTATAATCGTAAAACTGCAAGGGTTGTTTGCACCTTTTATAACGCCACTTATCAATGCCGGATTAAATATGGAGGTTCTTCCTCGAGATAGTTGGTTGCAACCGTTAATAAAATTAGCATGCGGAACTTCAAATGCGACATACGAAGCGTGTTCTAAGTTCTACTTTTCAATTCTTGGATATGATCGTTATCAGATCACGCCTGACGTATTTCCGGTGTTAACTGGCCATATACCATCAGGGACGTCACTAAAAGACTTGTTCCGTTATGGTCAGATCAGGAATTATGGATTTAGGCAATACGATTACGGTTTTGTAGTGAATCTCAAAAGGTACGGTAGTTTAATTCCACCAGAATACGACTTGACGGCGATAACAATGAAGTGGTATTTTTATGCCAGCGAGAATGATTACGTATCGGATATAAAAGATCTAGATATTTTGGTACCCAAGGTACGTAACTGTACCAAATGCGTGTTGGCAGATAAGACCTTCGGCCATCTGGATTTTTTGTACGGTAAAGACGTACCCAATTACATCACACCGAGCATTTTAAAATACATGGACACTGGTACCTTTGAATGTTTGTAAAATGCGCATAAAATATGGTGCGGATAACTCAGGTGCTAGATTTCTACTAGTTGGATTTTAATGTAGGTACCTAGGTATGACCTACCTACGTACAATTTATTTGACGCAATGTGAGTTTTATACTTTTATTTTGCTATATATATTTTTATGTAATTTTTCGTAAATAAATAATAATGTATTTGTCGTGTTTGTATTTGTCTTTGATTAATGGAAAAAACCCATAGAAAATTGAAATTCGACCTTATGACTACAATTTATATACAAAAAATGCAAAAACAAGCTTTCCTCGGGACTATTTCAGGGTTATGGGTTACCCACCTCTATCTATACAAGTACTGAACTCAATCTATACAATAATTAATATAGTGGAGGGACTGAAATGAAACTATACAAGTAAATGGAATGGAGGTCAGTGGGGTTACCAAATTGACGCTAAAACAAAGTAGGTACTAAATGTCGTCTGCCACCAATTTGCCACCACTAGGGTTGCCAGGCCTAAAAATTAAAAAGCCTGACACAGATACATATTTAGCCGGACATTTTGCCCCAAAAGCCTGACACATTCGGTTTTTCACCTGTCTGTGGCAAATAGGCCGCAAAGCAATGCGTGCCGCGACGCAGCCTATTTGCTATATATATATTTTTTATTTTTTTTTCGGTCTGAGACCGATATGGCCAATTTGGAATTACCAGGGTCAAGTTTTAGAATATTTCAAGTTTCTTCTAATTAAAGTTTTGGCGTCGTATATCTTGTACATCTTGCCAGTATCAAGTATTTTGCATGAAATTAGCCCGATCGGGCCTATAGTTTCAAGTCAGGGGCTATGGTAAAGCGGTGGCAACTTTACTATAACCTTCAAAGGAGCTTCGGCGCGAAACAACGGAAAGACCATGATTAACACTCAATTTTGTTTTCACTACACTTGTGCACATTCACGGAACTAAATTGAATAAGATTCCACCAAAATTACACAATTTAACAGAGTTTACAACATAGTTTAACGAAAATAAAATTGGAGCACGACATGTTGTCTCCGCTTTCCCGCCGAAAGTCATTTGCTATATAAAAAATAGGTACCTAATAGTACCTATGTACTTTTTTTCTTCATTTGTATTTAATTTATATTTCATTTAATTATTAATTCATAAATTACAAAAGTGTAGGTGAACCTTTAACCAACAAGCTTTAATGGGTGGTGAAGCGATATACCGCTCACGTTATTTTTATACGTAATTTTCATACGCCTAATATATTTTTAATAGCAAATCTTTGCTATCTCGCAGTTTCATAGATGTAGGTACCTTTGTTTATATACATTTCTATAATTTGGTGTCTGCAACATTTTTAAACTGCGAAAGCGGCTCGCAGAGCGGCCTCGGACCAATGAAACCACACTGGTCGATGAAGGCCCAATGGGAGCGACGCCCGCGTCGTAAACGTGTCGCTGATTGGTCGATTGACGCCATTACGCAAGATGAACTCTCTTCTATGCTCGCTAAAGAAGTTTGAGCACGCGCTCTGTTTCAAAAAATATATATTTCCGCTAGTTCTTCATTGTGAGTGCTTCCTTGCTGGACTTTCATTCTTCCGCAACCCTGGGACAATCTGTGAATAGTTTTCTGCGTGTTCTTCGGCCCGCATCCGGACTTCTACCGACTACAACTGCACCACGAGGCTGGACCGTTCAGTTGGTTGAAAAGGTACGTTGGCTTTCTCTGTACCCGCCTAGCCGTAAGAATTGTTGTCAGACACCAAATACTTTCCAAGTCTTTCCAGGTTCCAGTAGGTCTCACATGAGAACTCTTTTTTCAATAACCTTACCCGCACCGCGTTAAAGACTTACCCTCCATGGTAACGCTCCTGGTGGGAAACTGTTACAAGCCCCACCAATGGGTAATAAAATGAATAAAAAAAATAGCTTTCAAAAAATCATTGATTAATTTTATGGTTTTTTGAAAGCGCGCTACAGTTTGTACGAATCTTTATGCGTGTCCGCGTGACTCTGACGGAGTTGACCAAAAGCCTAACAAAAGCCGGACAGGCCGGATTTGTATATATTTGGCCGGACACGACTGTAAAAAGCCGGACACCTGGCAACCCTAGCCACCACACACTGTACGAAATTTCCGATTCCTAATCCACACCTACAGCTGCACAGTCACAGTGAATGAAAATGACAATCCATTTCCGAATTTAATTGTCGATTTGTGCTGTAAATACTTACATTAAAATTGAATTTTTGCATCGGAAATTTCCTATAGTATATGTGGCAGCTTAAAAAGGGAAAGAGAAGCTTTTGCCCTGTATGGGACAAAATGGAATAAAAAAAAACTACTTAATGCATGAAGTCTTTAAAAACTCATTAGAAAGCGAGAAATGGGCGAACGACGACGACGTGCAATCCAACGTATTTTTACTACGGTGCGAACGTTCTTGGCCATAATTTATGCTAACGATGGTTACATCTGAAGAATCTTTTTTTTAACACGATAGATGAGCGTTTGTTCACTATCTCACTTGATGGTAAGCCAAGATGTAGGAAACACGCTCATCTAGAAGAACGAAGACAGCAGTGGAACAAGATCAGACACATCTTCCTTAGTGGTTCTACCAGTCCACGTATCGCCTAGGCCGGTGGATGATTACAAGCCGCGGCTGAAGCCTTCCACCAAGAAACCCCTTTTGGTCGCCGTTTACGACGGGCAGGGGATACCGTAGAAAGAATATGGCTACTCGTAGCCAGCTCGTAGCCACCGACCGCTGATCAAAAATCAGCCGCGACAAAAAAAATCTATAACCTCGATTTACTTTATTGACCAAGTTTCGTAAAGATCTGTTGAGAAATACGACCTGTAGGTGCCTGTAGAGGAGAATCACCATACTGACAGACGAAACAAAATTTTGCCAGACTTGAAGCAGAGACGCTCCGCTCGCTCGGTCAATAAATAGTTCCTACAAGTAGTAGATATTGACAGATTTAAAACTCTGTGATTTGACCCTCTGTGCTGGAATCATCGATACCTATATGGGTCGTATTTGGATAGCTATAATAATGGCTATAATCGAATCGTCAAATAGTTCTCGTAGGTAGAGTTCTTTTCACGAAAGGAGGCTCGCGGATCAAACAGGAACTAAAGAATATCTATCTATCTATACATAATTCGACACCTCTGGGCTCAAAGGTCGTAAAGGACAAAATGCGACTTTTCAGGAGAAGCAAAAAACTAAAAAAATAAAATTATTTTTGCTGTAGCATCTTCGTTTCTTGAGCTATTTAAATGAAACCTAGGAAGAAAGTGCTTAGAATTTATAGTATTTTCTAAGACAGTGTTGAACAATTACCCTAGTGCCGTATTTACCGAAATAAATTTCCTTTACGACCATAAATTTCAAAATAAGTGTCCTTTGCACCCCACAAATTTGTACCCTATGTCAGTACCTAAGGGCGTAAATCCACCTTACTGCACGAAACTGAACAAAATAAGGAATTAATCGACAAGTGTAACATTTTTTTGGGTCTTAAGGATCAGCCGTTGTATAGATAAATTATTAATTTAAGTTTAATCATCATTAACTGAGTGATTTTCACTGTTGCATCCCTCTCGGAAGCGTATGCAGGTAAGCCATTTGCACGCGTTCACCATTTACGACGTCAATCCAGTATTTCTCGTGACTTCCCAATCTGCCACGGCCGGGCGGATAGCCTAATATTTGTTTTCCACGTAACTAGTTGCATTACACTTGATCGTACCAGCCATCAAGCAATTAATAGGTAATGTCTCGAACATGAAGGCTGCCTCAGTTGCGGAAATTCGTAACGCGATCTGTCCATGTCCACATCACTCCACACATCCAGCGCACCATCTTCATCTCCGTGATACGCAACTGCTGTTTATGTCACTAAGTCACTGGCCCATCGTACAAAAGGACAGATCTAATGATGGTTTTATAGACATGTTCTTTCACTTTAACCGGCATACCCAAATACTTAAACGGGTATATCTGCTCATATCTGAACATGACTGTCTATGCAGACAGATGTGGATTTCGTGATATTCCAAGTGTCTGTCAGTCTTCTAAAATTTAGTTGCAAACAGATGTTTGCGACCAACTCCTTCTACGTATTTACGCGTCTCCGTAGCCCTTCCTAATCTAATGACAGCTCAATATTATCAGCATACCTACATGAGCGAGCAGCTATGGGGGCCGAAGTCAGTTCATCTAATATTGCTCTTAACAGGAACGGGCTTAGGATGAATCCCAGGAAAACTCTGACTGTAAGGGAAGGGATAATTAGTGTTACCAACATCAGTTCGTATCGAAGGCATCTAAGGCGTTCTCCATAAAGATTAAAAACAAAACAGGATATGGACTATGATCTGGGCGGTAACCATACTCGCCCTTCGAGACAGTACACTTCTGCCGGATCCGAGAGTCGATTAACCACTCAATTATCCACACACTCTAGCTTCATGGTGTGGAGTAAGATCTTTATACCTCGATAACTTCCATACTCATGCACCTAATTTTTGCCCTGATACTGGTGTAATAACACTCAGTCTCCGTTGCGCATGGATGTCGTCGGTCTCGCGGATGGGGTTAAAATGTTAGTTAAGATGCTCACACAACAAGAACCCATCGCCGTTTTTGTGTTAATAAGAACTCTATCGATGCCAACAGCTTTCCGATTCTTTATGCTGAGAAGTTTTGATGGATGTAGCTGTTTTTCTGCTGATAAAACAACTTGGCAGAATAAGATTTTCATTTTTCCTTCACAACGAGGTCCTCGCATAGCCTCATCGGCACGTCTTGGATTCTATGTTGCGTCGCTTTGATCCTCAAACAAGGTTTCTAATAAATAAGCTTCTGCCTTTCCAACTCACGACGACCTTAGTGGCGCGTCGGGGGAAGGCCCGACTGCGATGCAGGGGGTTGCGGGTTCGATTCCCGCCGGGTAAAAGTATTTATGCTTAAAATAAATATTTGTATCTGGTTTGGGTGTTTTCTATGTATCATATGTATGTATTTACAAAAAAAAAGTATATTATGTAGTATATCCGTTGTCTAGTCCCATAGTACAAGCTTAGTGTTTGGAGCTAAATTGCGCTGTGTGTAACGTCGTGCAATATTCATTTATTTAACTTATCATACAGTGACTGTAACTTCTTTCTGGCTCTGGCTACTGCTCTTTTTGTGAAACTTTGGTGGTCCTGTACGTTTCGACATCTTCAGAAGAGGTGTCGGTTGCCATATTTTAAACAGGGCTTGTTGAACAGTTAGAAACTATCCCCTTCCAACAAATATGGGACAATTGCTCAGTTACATTGATTTTTGGCCTTAGTTGATGAACATAATTAAAATAAAACTAGGTAGTACAGGACACACGTGTCATGTTTTATTTAGAAATGTAAGGCTGTAAGGGACACACGTGTATGTTTTATTTCGAAATGTAAGGGTGTAAAGGACACTTTGCAAAGACGATGTCCTTTACAACCTATTTTTGAGATGACTTATATTAAACACTCTAGGTCGTATAAAACTTTGCTTTACTTTGATATGCTTTACTACCACAGTAAGCACATTTTTGTAACTAAGTGTTATTTACATACCCATTTTTATGGAAAAGTTTGTTTAGCGTGCCAAAATAGGTGGGTCGTAAAGACCTTTTTTTTTGCGAATTTCGCTACTCCGAATATACAGATCGATAGAGAATTAAAAACTAAGTAAGATAGTGTCATCAAGTCCTTTACGCCCAAATGTCCCTTACGACCTTTGAGCCCAGAGGTGTCGATATAATAAAATCGTAACTCAGCGGTGTCTGTTTTTGAAAGATATAAAAAATATATAAATTGGAGGGGTACCTACTAACGCAGTAGAACCCATTTCTCTGTTTTTCTGGTTGTCTGTTTGTCTGTTTGTCCGTTTGTTGTTTGTCTGTGCCTTTGTGCCCGCTAATCTCAGAAACGGCTTAACCGATTTTGACCAAATTTGGAATGCAGATAGCTTTAGACCCCGATTGACATATAGGCTATTTTTTATCCGGATATTTAGTTCGGTTATCCGGATAAAGTGTTTTTTTGCTATTACTTAATTAGTTTGAATGTTGTACTGAAGAAATATGTTGTGTGGAATCAACACATGATTAACCGGATATCCGGTCGAAAATAAAAAACCGGATATCCGGTTTTTTTTCAGGAAATTCCTCAAATACCGTATACCTATATCTGCGTCCATATATCTGGATCCTTTGGACATACGGAAATTCTTTATAATGGCTGTTTTTAACCGACTTTAAAAAAAAGAGGAGCTGCTCAATTCTACCCGCATATTATTTGTATGTGAATATGTTCACGACGTACTCCGGCATATAAAGTCCGATTTCGATCATTCTTTTTTAATTTGGAAAGTGAGAGTCCCGAGTTGGTCCCATAAATTGTTGGTGAAGATCTGATGAGAACCTTCGGAATGATGAGCAGAATAGCATCTCACAGTGATGTTAATTACTAATTTTTGGACTTCCATCAATAGAATCGGCTTATAAAGAACTAGGTACAAACTGATAAACCACCTGAAACCACCTTCTCAAAAATTTCTCAGTGATTAAAGTTACGGTTACAATCTTGAAAATGCAATAAAATGGATTAAAAAAATATATCTGTAATCGGGCAGTTTTACTGGGTAGATGCAGATTGCATGTAGTTTACGTGGCACAATGGCAGCTATGGATTCCGAATCGAGGGTTCCGCGTTCGAATCACAGACCGGTGCATTCCCTTTTTAAGGAACGGTGGCCTACCGAGCCGATGGCTTCCGATTCGACGGCTGCGCGTTCGAGTCACGAGTCCCGGACACGACGTTACGTTTTACCCTCCAGATGGTCGTCCACCTTGCCGTTGTGAGGGGACTCAGTAGCTGAATGCTAAGAGGCGCACGAGGTGGGAAACCGGGCTTGCCTGGCTTCTAACCCGTAATCCCGCGTCAGCGGGCTCGGGAGTCCTTTCCACAAGAAAGGGCCCGCGTGGTAGACAACCACTATAAAAATCACCTCAGCCTCTGGTGGTGAATTGGGGGGGGGGAGGTTATCACCGGCTTTGGGGACCTCGAGACGGTGGCGTGACCGTGCCGAGGGAGAGGAGACGGAGAGAGGTTGTCTATCGGGCAGATGCAGAGATGAGGCTTGGAAAGGCCGTCGTTGTCGGGATGTAGTCCATGAGGAATTTCCACTGGCTTTGACACTTGTGGAGCGAGGGACACCATGGGGGTTTACATTATAAGCCTATGGTAGGGAGCCCAACGAGATTGGCCTGACGGTGACGGACATTAGCCACGTAAAAAAAAGATATCATGTAGTTAAGCTGCCAGACTTCAGCTTACATAACAGATAAGTCGGTTGCACTGTATTTAGGAGAGCTCAATATTATTGTTTTGTCCTTTTGTTCGAAGTCGGGTTTCGATTTTTTTTATTTTTTCGATAAAGGCTACTTCTTATAAGCATGCAACACGTTACGTACCACTGCGCTGTGCTAAATCTACACTTAAATAGACTCTGCCATGATTATCTTCTGCTCAGCAACAGACTTCCCTGGTCGTCCGTTCAAGCACAGCGATTAGCAGGGCAATAATGAGATTTGAATTTGGAATGTGAATATTTTTAAAAAGTTTCAATTAACAAAGAGTTCCTATCACCGTACTGCGTGTCTGATAGGTAAGTGATGGGTGATAGACCGAGCAGGTTAAGCAACACATGTGTCTGATAGGTAAGGGATAGGTGTTCGACCGTACAATTAGAATATTGGTAAAATGGAGGGTTTGGTAGAAAATGGTAGGTTTTGGTAAGAAATGGTAACGTTGGTAGAAATTGGTAGGTTTTGTGAAAAATGGTAGGTATTGGTAGAAAATGGTAGTTTTTGGTAGAAATGCTAGTTTTTGGTAGAAAATAGTAGGATGTAGTAGTAAAACTTTTGAAAAATTTTGGATTTTATTTTGCGGTGGGGACCCTTTAAAAGTAAAATCTTAATCCGAATAATATCGGTAGAAAACTAAATTTTTTATAATTTATTTTGGTATTAAGTTTGTATAGAAATGGTAACAGTCGCCACATTCTTAAGCCATTTTGGTATTCTAGAAGCAATTGGTACATTCTGGTGGGTACAAATAGGTAACCTACCAGAATGGCGTATGGTAGAAGCTACCCGGCATCTACACGGTTTAGTTGCAGAATAGCTTACCTAACCTACTACGATTTTACACTGCATTTACACCGCGGGCGTTTTGCCTGACAACAACTTTCTTCGGGACCGAGCTGTTTCCCCTCTACCGCGCGGGGAGATCTCTATGTTAATCTCCCTCAGATCAATTAGTCGTTAGATAAGGTAGCCCTATTTCTAGGCCGGAGCCTATCTGGTTTTCATTTTTACTACACTTGTACACTTTCACGAAACTAAACTGATTAATATGCCACCGATATTAAACAATTTACATGTACTTAGTTTACAAGTAGGTACCTATTTAAGTATAACCACAGAATACATAAATAGTACAAGGTATAACTGGGTTTCACGAAAGAAAATGAAAATGCAGAGCAAGACATTTGATTTCCTCATTTCCTCCTAAACGTGCTCCCGCCAAAACTCCGCGGCTAGCTTTTTTTCTTTCTTCTCGGTCAGACTCTTACACCGAACTATGGCTATTTGGAAATTAACCAGTGTCAAGTATTTTATCAAGCTTCGTCGCATCTCATCTCATATAAAGAAAGAAGATCGGCGTTTTTCCTTAGGGATTTTACCTGGGGGTTAGAGGTACCTTAATTTTATTTTATGTGCCATCGCAAGAAGACCTGACATGATGAGACATGGATTATTCATTTGATTTATGCGAACTAAAGCCATGGTGTTAGTATTTTCGTCCTACTCTTGATAAGTTAAAAGATATTGGATGTTGAAGTTTCACATTTGGGAGTCAAGTGTTAACACAAAACACCACAAGATGTCGTTACTTGTCTTGAATATCCATAAATCTGAATTGGTATACCAATAATAAGACAGTTAATCAAGTCATCTTGCGGTCAATAAATCTTATTAGTTAAAATAATTATTTTCTTTATAAATTCTGGACCGATACGTGGAATTCTGTAGCCATTTATTGGTTTTACAAATTCAGATTTATGAATATTCGAAACAAGTAACGACATCTGGTGAAATAAGTTCGTGTAACAAATTGATTGAAGTGGTGAATATGATATCTGTGGAACATAGCTGGTCCATTTTGAACGGTCTTCTTCGTGCATGAGTGCTGAAACAACACGAAAACTTCATATTTAGCAATGATTTTAATTAATACTACACTCATGACTTCATGAAAATAAATTGGTCAAGATCCATGTCAGTTCACGCCTTTATTGATGGAAAATCCACCAATGCAATGGACAGAAGCTCATTTTCTCATTACCTACGGTCCCGCCAAAACTCCCGGCTAACTTGACATTATTTGAAGTTATCAAAGTCAATATCAAAAGTGGCATTCGACAGTTGGTTGATGTTTATCGGACTATATTTTGCTTGCAAAAACTGTGTGCAAAAATATACGAAAAGTGCTAGAAATAGAAAAGACATAAAATAAATTATACAGTTATTCGTTTTTATACAGTAACGCAAATCACCAAGCTGAGTCGTAGGTAAAAAAGATCCTATCTTATCTATAACGACTTCTTTACGGTATGCACAATACTCACCAATACGGCACTTTTTACTGCTTAATATTGTAGTAATATCGAACGATCAAAGATAACGCCAAAAGGTCAACATAGCGAGCAAAATAACAGAAAACTATATCAATATTTGAGGAATTTCATCATTGGTGTTTACGTAGTTCAGCTGCTTACTGCTGGCGATTGAATTTTTGAATGTTGTGATGATTAAGGTGTAAAAATGTCTCTACGGACTACATTACTCAGGTAGGTCACTTTTCTCCGTTATACGTACCCGTCTCCGTACATGTACCATGTATGATCTATAAATACCAATATGTTAAATGTGAAAGTTTGTGTGTAAGAAAGTAAGTGTGCTTGTTACTCATCCACACAAAAACTACTGAACCAATTGCAATGAAACTTGGTATGCAGATAGCTGGAGATCTGGATTAACACATAGGCATACTTTAACCCGATATTCCCGCGGGATCAGGACTTACGTGGGTGAAACCGCTGGGCAGCTAGTGTGTGTGCTATAGTTTCTTAGTAATATAAACTCTCCTGAACCTATATCTATAAAACGCTTTCTCCTGACTCCTGACTGACTCTGACAAGGCTCAATGCACAGCCTAAACCGCTAATAGTAGAGAGCAGGAATTTGGAGAGTGTGTTCTTTAAATGACACAATGGATGATGTAGGCACCCAATAAGAAAAGTTTTCGAAATTTTCATGGGAAAGGGACTTTTGCAGGAAACTGCTGCAAACATGTATTAAATTCTTTTTGTGTCTAATTTTTACAGAACTTTAAAAAGAACAAAGTACAACGTAGCTTGTCTATGGGCGAGAGTAGATTACAGTCATAAGCAATATGACTACGACAAATGGAGATATTACAAAATTGGAGCTGCTTCCGCTATACTCGGTTCTGTGCTTGTTCAAGCTGGTATCGGTAAGATACTTTTCCTACAAATATTAGGGTGATGTATGTAGTAGTACTTAACACCACCACGGTCCGAAGACATGGGATATTCAGTGTTTTCTATGTATCATATGTATGTATTTACAAAAAAAAAGTATAATATGTAGTATATCCGTTGTCTAGTACCCATAGTACAAGCCTAGTGCTTAGTTTGGGGCTAGATTGCGCTGTGTGTAACGTCGTGCAATATTTATTTATTTTATTTTATTTTATTTATAACATGTTAACAGTGCCAATACAAAAGTTTAATACCTCCTGATTTGTGTTGTGGTGTTTTTCTGATGATTGGCCTCAAGTCCCGAAATAACAAACGAACTAAAATGATAAGTCCAGAACTCTAGAGTTTGTTAGTGGTTGTGTACCGCCTGGGGAACACTGACTTGGCGGTGCCACTTGTCGTTGTTTTTTTTTTCTAACTAGAATAGAAATTTAATTTAGAAAAATTAGAATATTGAAAAAATCAAAACGTAGGGGCATGGTCATGGCTGATATAGGATTTATGGCGTAAACATATCTGCTCTAATATCTTTATCTAAGGAGGAAACAGTCGACTAGGTTTGTAAAGTTTGTATGGAGAAATACAATAATTAATAATACAATAACAGCAACGAGATTAAAACTAGAAAAAGTTCAATTTCTTTATGATAATTTTCAGATAAAAAAGACAAAAATGATTCAGAGAACAGTTGTCAGAATGAGACGGTGCAAGCTGGTGATAAGAGACGTGATCTCCCTACCTTCACTGCTGAGGAAGTCAGTAAACATGATAGCAAGTTAGTAGCAACTTATTATTTTTATTTAATAACAATTTTATTTAGCTGCACATCATCTGTTTGGAATAACATTTTACGGTCATACATAATTAATACTAAAGTAAAAAAACCGGCCAAGTGCGAGTCGGACTCGCGCATGAAGAGTTCCGTATTAATATCACAATTGAGTATGGAACCCTAAAATGAACACTAGACCAACCAATCCGTGAACACGAACTTTAAATCTATCACTTCATCACTAGATGGCGCTAGTAGTAAAATACATCGCGGTATCGTTGCGTTTTTATGTCAAAAATCACATTTGTTGTATGGGAGCCCCCTTAAATATTTGTTTTTAGTATTTGTTGTTCTAGCGGCAACGGAAATACATCATCTGTGAAAATGTCAACCATCTAGTTAGCTATAAAAGTTTGTTGTATTATATTGTAACAAGCTGCCCCCACGGTTTTACCCGTGAAAATATCGGGATCAAAAGTAGCCTATGTCCATCTCCAAATCTTCCTTTAGGGCGTTTATTACATTATTTATTTATTTACGTTCTATAGATCAAGTTTCTGGGTAACATACAAGCATGGTGTGTACGACGTCACCAAGTTCCTCCCCTCACACCCGGGGGGTGAACAGATCCTCAACGCAGCCGGGCTCAGCATAGAACCATTTTGGAATGTCTATGGCATGCATAAGACGAAGGATGTTTATGAACTGCTGGAAAGCTTTCGGATAGGTAAGAATCCCAACCCCCTTACTTATAAACGATAGCTGCGTCCCGCGGTTTCACCCGCGTAAGTCTCGATCCCGTGGGGATATCGGGATTAAAAGTAGCCTATGTTACTCGGGGTGAATGTAATATTCTAATGGTCTAAGATTTTTTTAAATCGGTCCAGTTGTTTTTGAGTTTTTTCATTACAAACATACAGACACACACACACACACAAAAATACAAAACTTTCCTCTTTATAATATTAGTTTAGACGACTAACAGCTGCATAAACTATGTAATGTTTGTCTTTTTTCTGTCTGTCACCAGGCTGTATCTCATGAACCGTGATAGCTAGCTAGTTGAAATTCTCATATATTTCTGTTGCCGCTATAACGAAAACTACTAAAAACAGAATAAATAAATATTTAAATGGGGCTCATATACAACAAACTTAACTTATTTTTATTAATTTTGTTTCCTGATAATAGTACGGCACCTCCCGTGCGCAAGTCTAACTCGCACTTGACTGTTTTTTTAATGATAAGCTAGCAGTACCCCACGTTTCAATTACGTAAGTCTATATCCAGGTCATGCCAGGCCCAGTTCATTGCAGGTCCAGGTCATTCCAGGTCTAAGTCATTCCAGACTCAGGTCATTCTAGGCCCAGGTCTTTACAGGTCCAGGTCATTCCAGGTCTTAGTCATTCCAAGCCCATGTCATTCCATGACCCGGTCCTTGCTAGTCCAGATCATTCCAGGCCCAGGTCATTTGATAAATTTACCCAGAGTAAACCTGATATTACGCCTCCTAGGTAACCTAGACGACGATGATGTGGTAGACCATTCAGACGACGAGCTCTGGGCGAAGGAGCCTTACCGGGACAAACGGCTCATCGTGAAGACAGCTAAACCGTTCAACGCTGAGATACCACCCAAAGAGCAGATCAAACACTTTGATACGCCCAAGTAAGATTAAAGCTTGATAAGATAGATAGAACGCTTTATTGTTCTCACAAAAAATAAATTACAATAAAATAAAGTAAGAAAAAATCTTAATCCACCACAGTACCACAATAGGCGGCCTTACCACTGAAAGTGGTCTCTTCCAGGCAACCTCGGTATGGAGAGGATCACACGAATGATTAAGGGTAAGGTGCGTCATCTGCGATAAGATTATTGCATTGTATAGTATTGCCATTATCTTATCTATTCTAGGTTGATTGTTATATTTATTTTAAATTGTTGCCAAGTTAACAGTCTGACAACAAATCTGACTAAAAACTAATATTTTTGCTTATCAGCTTCCTAAAAATTAAAAGATTTTTCATATCGGATCCCAAAGAGTAATAATTTTCCTTCATCAGAACCCAAAACGTGATAAGTTTTCTCTCATCAGAAGCCAAAAAGTGATAAGTCTTCTCTCATCGAAGTAATAAGCTAAAATGTTTCTCTGATTGATCTGAAGATTACAAAAAAGATGTAAGTTTTCCCCCATCAGAACCCAAAAAGTGATAAGTCTTCTCTCATCAGATTTTGAGATCTGAAGAAGCTAATATGTTCCTCTGATTGATCTGAAGATTACAAACAAGATAGTTTTCCCCTATCAAAACCCAATAAGTTATAAGTTTTCCCACATCGGATCCCAAAGAGTTATAAGTTTTCCCTCATCGGAACCCAAAAAGTGATAAGTCTTCTCTCATCGTGTTTTGAGATCTGAAAAAGCTAATAATGTTTATTAATTGACTGAAGATTACAAAAAAAGATAAAGTTTTCCCCCATCAGAACCCAAAAAAAGTTTCCCTAATCTGTATGTTGCAGCGAATTATTTTACGTGCGTCAACACATGCCTGTTCCAGAGCTGCAGGCGGAGACCCACCGGGTGGAGGTGACGGTGGTGGGCGGCGCGGGCGGCGGGGGCGGTGGGAAGCGCTGCGTTTCCTTCCAGCTGAAGGATCTGCAGCGGTTCCAGCGGCGCACGCTGCGGGCTGCGCTTATGTGTGCTGGGAATCGGCGCTCCGAGATGCATGAGGTGAGGGAACATGATTTCCTCAATTAGTGGACTATCCAACACTGATTTTTTCAAATCGGACAGCGCGAGCGGTTCCTGAGATTAGCGCGTTAAAACAAACAAACAAATTCTTCAGCTTTATAATCTATATATGTATATATATAAAAGAAAGTAGTGTTAGTTACTCCACTTATAACTCAAGAACGGCTGAACCGATTTAGCTGAAAATTGGCAGGGAGGTAGTTTAGAGCCAGGAGAAGGACATAGGATACTTTTTATCCCGTTCGATTAAAAAAAAATGCTTATTTATTGCCTTTAAGGCGGAACAAAGTTCGCCGGGTCAGAAAATTTCCATGTCACAGTATTAGTTACCGTACTCCTCTGAAACGGCTTTACCGATTTTTACCAAATTTTATATGCGTATTCAGTAGGTCTGAGAATCGGCTACTATCTATAATTTGTATAAAGATAAAAAGTAGCCGGCCATTCTGACGTTAGGTTGGCCGAACGACCTTCGATTTCTCACCATCCACTGTAACATGCCCTAAGTTATATTTTATATGCTAATGCATAATTTTTTTTCAGTTCTAGGAAGCTCTAATAAAAGGTTAATGTTTTTCAGTGATTTCTATGTATCATATGTATGTATTTACAAAAAAAAGTATAATATGTAGTATATCCGTTGCCTAGAACCCATAGTACAAGCCTAGTGCTTAGTTTGGGGCTAGATTGCGCTGTGTGTAACGTCGTGCAAAATAGAGGAAAAATAAACGATATAAGGTGCTAAAAATATATTAGCAAGTATTGATAAAAGTTGTCCGGTCTGACCAACACAGATGATTGGACCGTATCATGTTGAATTTTCAAAAACTAAAATCGCATGTTTTTAATCATAAAAGTTAGATACTACCTTTATGTTATATTATAATTGATATTAATTATATCTTCTTTGTACTACAAAAGCAGGTGAAACCAGTAAAAGGCATAGATTGGAAAATGGGTGCCATTAGCAACGCTGTGTGGACCGGAGTTTACTTGCGTGACGTGCTCATACATTGCGGAGTGGACGTCGAGAATACAGAGGGAAAACATGTCATTGTAAGTGTTCAAGTACTGCCTAGTGATTCCTGAATCACGCTAACGAAATGATGCGGTCTTCTTCTACAACTTAGAGACAACTCCTGATCATCATCATCCGAGCGTTGTTCCCGGTTGCATCCCTCTCGAGAGCCCGGGGTCCGCTTCCCTACTTGTATGTCTCACTTCGCACGATCTTCGGCATCTCTTGTAGTGAGGCATATCCGATCTCACAACGTCAAGCCAGCACTTCTTGGGTCTTCCCAATCTGCCGCGGCCGGGCGGAGGCGCCATAGCAAGACATTTGTTCCCCACGTAACTAGCCGGTTTCTGTAGAACGTGGCCGTACCACCGCAAGCGGCATTCTTGCAGTTTGTCTGCAATGTCTCGGACATGAAGGCTGCCCCTGATGCGGGAGTTTCTGACGCGGTCTTTCCGCGTCACTCCACACATCCAGCGCAGCATCTTCATCTCCGTGACACGCAGCTCCTGTCTATGTCGCTCAAGCAATGGCCACGCCTCACTACCATACAAAAGGACAGGTCTAATGATCGTTTTATAGACCTGTCCCTTCAGTTTAACCGGCATTTTCGTGTCACAGATGACACCAGTTACCTCTCGCCACTTGGCCCAAGCTGCCGAAATGCGGGACTTGACGTCACAATCGATGTCGCCGGACTCGTGAAGTACAGATCCCAAGTACTTAAACTGGTCTGTCCGCTCGACCATGTGACCGTCTACGCAGACAGGTGTGGGATCTAGCTGCCAAGTAGCTAACCAAGTATTCGGTCTTCGTTACGTTGAGTTGCAAACCGCCGTTCTCAAGTGACTCTTTCCACGCATTTACACGCCTTCCAAGCCGCCCCTTATCCGAGTCCGCTAGCGCAATATCATCAGCATACATGAGCATCCACGGGGGCTGCTCGTGTGCGTCTCAAATGACTACGGACAGTGCGTCCAGTATTACGCTAAACAGAAACGGACTTAGGACGGATCCTTGGTGGTCTCCGACTGTAATGGGGAAAGATTTAGTGTCACCAACAGCAGTTCGCACCACTGAATCGGTATTTCGGTACATGTCCCTGATGGTTTCAATATAAGTTTCAGGCACCCCTTTGGACCGCAGCGCCCACCAGATCATCACGCGAGGAACACAGTCGAAGGCCCTCTGCAAGTCCAGGAACAGAAAATGCAGAGGGGTATTCTTCGTTCTGTATTTCTCCATAACGATCTGGTGGCGCTAAATAACAACGTCACTGTTCTATATATAAATCCCTAATAAATAGGGGGGTGCGAGAGATAGGTTCAATAGATAAAGTATTCGATAATTAGTGGACTGTATTTTTTATTGGAGGGGAGTGCTAACTACAAAACACAGCCCACAGACATACTTGAGTTATTTTTCCTTCGAGTTAGAAGCGATAGTAGGTAAAGGGCAAATGGAGGACAAGCATTACATACCTGGATTCCTCCGTAGTCCAAAAGTCATGGTTAATCGCTCCGGCCGGAGTCTTATATACACTCACATAGAACGTCCGTGGCACTGCACTTAAATATACTAAGAAAACACTAGATAGTATTTCACAATTTGTCTCGGCGAACACGTATGTACGTCGGCTTTTCGGTAGCTCAACTCGTTCACTACTGGATTCCTCCAGTAAAATGCTTGACAAGGAAGGATGTGGGTAGGTAAGGTTAAAACTCGATCGGAAAGAAAATAAACTACCCTACTTTTAAATTATAAACATTTCGTTTAAAAACGAAATCCACCATCCCCCCGGGCTTGAAGTTACCCTTCAAAAAAGGAGAAAACTATTGCCAACAATTAGCAATAGTGCGGAAAACACATAAATCTTGTGAGCTTAGTGGTTAAAACTATAGCGGAATCTAAAAATTAACGAAATATATCCAGTAAAAATAAACTAGAAATAAAATAAGAGCGGGAATCTAAACTAGCGACACAAACTATGATAGTTTGGTTGAAATACTAAAAATAGTAAAATAGCATAAAATAACTTAAACCTAACTTAATTTTGTCTTAATAGACAACTAAAGAAAGATAGACTCGGGGCGAAAACAGGGTCCATGGTACCATGACCGGGGCGGAAACCATACTGCCCCTCCGAGACAGTGCACTCCTGCCGGATCCGAGAGTCAACTATACGCTCATAGAGCTTCATGGCGTGGGACATGACCTTTATACCACGATAACTTCCACACTCCTGCACAGATCCCTTGCCCTTGAACACTGGAGTGATAACACTCAGTGTTCATTGGGCGGGGATTCTGCCGGTCTCGAGTATGCGGTTAAAAAGGTTGGTTAAGATGCCCACACCACGAGAACCCATAGCCTTCCATACTTCGATGGGGACTCCATCGGCGCCGACAGCTTTCCGATTCTTCATGCAGCGAAGAGCCTTGCGCACCTCCTCAGGCGTTATCAGTGGCACAAGCCCTAGATTCGGAGGGAGTTCCGGTGGCTGCACCTCTTTATACTGCTTATTGAGCAGCTCGTGGAAATAAGAGCGCCACCTCTCCTTCACCGCGAGGTCCTCGCATAGCAGGTTACCATTAGGATCTTTAACACAGCGGCACTTGGATATATCCTGTGCCGCTTTGATCCTAGAACGTGCCAACTTATAAATAAGCTTCTGCCCCTCAGACGTTTCCAACTTATCGTACAGTGGCTGTAAGTGGTCCCGTCTGGCTCTGGCTACTGCTCTCCTTGTGGCACGTTTGGCAGACCTGTACGCGTCGCGATCTTCAGGAGAGTTGGACGCTTGCCACTTTTTAAAGAGGGCTTTCTTCACCCTAGTCTCCCTCTGGACTGTGTCGTTCCACCACCAAGTTTCCTTGTCACACTTGCGTCCTCCCTTAGACATACCGAGGACCGACCGCGCCGAATCAGCGATAGACACCTGAATCCGGTCCCAGTGTTCCTGTACCGATTCGCCTTCAGCATTGGCACATTTGTCGCCGATTGCTGAGGCGAGCATCTGGGACTTGACTTCATCAAGCATCCACCATCTGATTCGGCGCTGACATGGTTCCGGTCGTTTGTCTTTGGTCTTTACACAGAGATCCATGACAAGGATACTGTGTTGGGCAGTGAGACTCTCACCGGGTATGACTTTGCAGTTGGCCACGTTGCCGATATGGTGTCTCCTAGTGATTAGAAAATCGATTTGGGTAGCGCGCCCCCCGCTCCTGTAGTTGATCAAGTGGTCGGGCTTCTTTTTGAAATAAGTGTTCACGAGTGCCAGGTCGGCAGTGGCACACGTACGCAGAATTTCTTCCCCTTCCGCATTCCGACTGCCAAACCCGTAGCCTCCATGAACACGTTCAAATCCCACCCCCATCTCACCCACATGACCGTTCAGATCACCACCCAAAACGATTCCCTGTGACAACGGGATTGCCCCAAGGACCTCGCCGAGTTTATCCCAAAACGACCTCTTATCAGCGTCGCTACAACCGACCTGTGGCGCGTAAGCACTTAGTAAGTGAGTAGGAACCCCCCCAATAAGCACCTTCACGCACATAAGTCGGTCGCTAAAGCGATTCACCTCCAAGATATCGTCATGCAACCCCTCAGCGAGCACCACAGCCACCCCGTTCTCTCCACCAGGTGCACCCGTGTAGATCAGCTTGTAGCCATTCTCAATGAGCCGGGATCTGCTGCCTTTCCATCGAGTTTCCTGCAGGAACGCCACGGCCACCTTCCGCCTGGAAAGTACGTCGGCTAGCTCCCTCGCGCGTCCGGTTAGCGTGCCAATGTTCCACGTTGCGAAGCGGAGTTTCGGGACACATTAATGGCTCCGCTCCGCTCGCGGTAGAAGGCGACCATTAGGCATCCATGCAGGGTCCGCTGTACCGTCAGGCCACTTCCCGGAGCAACCACCCGCGATCAATTATAAACAGATCATGTCCCCAAACGCTAGTATGTGCAGCTACATTATAACTAGGTTGAAACAGTGTCCCGATATGTTGAAATTCCCACAATGTAGAATACCGACCTCATTCCCCGTTTCTAATCCAGCTGCAAGGCGCAGACATAGACGCAACGGGCGTCAACTTCAGCACATCCATCCCACTGCACATGGCCGTGGCGGCCGGCAGCGAGGTGTTGTTGGCGACGCACATGAACGGGGAGCCGCTGCCGCCCGACCACGGGTACCCGCTGCGGGCCGTGGTGCCCGGCGCGCCCGCTGTGAGGAGCGTCAAGTGGCTACGTACGTATAGCACATCCATCCCACTGCACATGGCCGTGGCGGCCGGCAGCGAGGTGTTGTTGGCGACGCACATGAACGGGGAGCCGCTGCCACCCGACCACGGGTACCCGCTGCGGGCCGTGGTGCCCGGCGCGACGCTGTGAGGAGCGTCAAGTGGCTACGTACGTATAGCACATCCATCCCACTGCACATGGCCGTGGCGGTCGGCAGCGAGGTGTTGTTGGCGACGCACATGAACGGGGAGCCGCTGCCACCCGACCACGGGTACCCGCTGCGGGCCGTGGTGCCCGGCGCGCCCGCTGTGAGGAGCGTCAAGTGGCTACGTACGTATAGCACATCCATCCCACTGCACATGGCCGTGGCGGCCGGCAGCGAGGTGTTGTTGGCGACGCACATGAACGGGGAGCCGCTGCCACCCGACCACGGGTACCCGCTGCGGGCCGTGGTGCCCGGCGCGACGCTGTGAGGAGCGTCAAGTGGCTACGTACGTATAGCACATCCATCCCACTGCACATGGCCGTGGCGGTCGGCAGCGAGGTGTTGTTGGCGACGCACATGAACGAGGAGCCGCTGCCGCCCGACCACGGGTACCCGCTGCGGGCCGTGGTGCCCGGCGCGCCCGCTGTCAGGTGCGTCAAGTGGCTACGTAAGTGTCTGGCTCTTTGTTGAGCTCTTTAGAGCCACCACAGTCTCTTTAGAGCCAGTGTCTGTGAGGAGCGTCAAGTGGCTGCGTAAGTGTCCGGCTCTTTAGAGTTACCTGTGGGCTCTTTAGAGCCACGGCATCGGTCTCTTGAGAGACTGTGTCCATGTAGTGCCTCTGCTAGACATGTCTAGTGCCGGTGCCGCGCCCGCTGTGAGGAGCGTCAAGTGATTGCGTATGTGTCTGGCTCTTGGTTGGGCTCTTTAGAGCCACCGGTCTCCTGAGAGACTATGTCTGTTTAGTGCCTCTGTTAGGAGTGTCAAGTAGCTACGTCAGTGTCTGCCTCTTGGTTGAGCTCTTTAGAGCAAACCGGTCTCTTGAGAGACTGTCTGTGTAGGTAGTGGCTCCGTTAAACGTGTTTTACGTATAGTAAACATATTACATCCTAAGGTTTATATTCGCACATACTGATCTTGCACCTACTTCCTTTGTCTACTGAAAATATTTGGACACCTGTTGGAAGAATTTCCGTTACTTAATAAATATTAAAACACCTTTCTATACTAATATTATAAAGAGGTAACGTTGGTAACATGTATGTATGTATATTGGGAGTAATCTCCGAAACTACTGGACCGATTTCAAAAATTCTTTCACCATTAGAAAGCTACATTCACCCTGAGTAACATAGGCTACTTTTGTTGTAAATAAAATTATTGACCTAATTAATTATCTTTATCTTTACAATAATTAATGTGTAGTCTAGCCAATAAAGGTTTCCTACATATTATATTATTCTAGTTTGATATCACTTCCCATCCGACCGGACTCTTAAGAGCCTAAATTAGTGGCTCTCAAGAGACTTCTACCTTATTTCTCTGTTATTTATTACAGAAGCAATAATAGTATCAGAAGAGGAAAGCCCATCCCATTGGCACCAGAAAGACTACCGATCATTCAACGCATCAAAGACTTGGGAAACAGCCGACTTTAGCACCGCACCTCCGGTTTACAGTCTCCCGGTGACGTCAGCAATATGTGACCCGAGCGCGGGCGATACTGTGCGAGTGAAGGACGGCGCTATTGAGCTGAGAGGTGAGTTAGAGGGAGATAGATATACCTTAACACTGCACCATCGGTTTACAGTCTACTAGTGACATCAGCAATATGTGACCCGAGCGCGGGCCATACTGTGTGAGTGAAGGACGGCGTTATTGAGCTGAGAGGTGAGTTAGAGAGAGATACATACACCTTACCACTGCACCATCGGTTTACAGTCTACCGGTGACGTCAGCAATATGTGACACGAGCCCGGGCGATACTGTGTGAGTGAAGGACGGCGTTATTGAGCTGAGAGGTGAGTTAGAGAGAGATAGATACACCTTTACTTACTTACTTACTTCCAGCAGGGGACGCCGCGAGCCGGGCGGGTGATCTGCCCTTCCATGAGGGCCATTTCACCCAATTCCCCTATCCCTCCCTTGGGGAGGCCGAGGGACGCCCGGCAATCACGGCTTTCTGTCGAACCTACCTGTCTCTTTACAGAACCTTACAATCTGCTCCACCTTCAGATTTTCGATGTCCTGTGCTTCTAGTAAATCTGTTCCCATGTTTTCCCATCGTATTAGTGAGTACATGGGACATTCGGCAAGCAAGTGGAAGCTGGTTTCCTCTGTCTCCATGCATTCTGGGCAGGTGGGATCTGTTTTCACGCCTATGAGTGTCAAATGTCTGTTCAGTCGGCAGTGTCCTGTTATTATTTCTATAACAAGTCTCATGTTATCTCTTGTGAGTTTTAACAGTCGACTGGTTTTCTTTGAGTCTAGCCCTTTGATGAATATCTTCGACTGTCTCATGACAGGTGAGGATGTCCATCTCCTATTTGTTTCCGCTTTTATGCTTCGGCTGATTGCACCCTTCGTAATTTTGAGGGCAATTGGCAGCCTGGGTTCAGGACCCATCTGGTTCTCATCGGCTCCCTTCCTAGCCAGTTCGTCTGCTATCTCATTACCTGTGTTGCCCTCGTGTCCAGGTACCCAGGCAAGTGTAACATCGATTATTCTGGATAGTTCCTCTAGTCTTTTCTTGCATTCCTTGACCAATGCTGATGTTGTTTCTGTCTTACCGAGCGCCTTCAGTGCCGCCTGGCTGTCACTGTAAATTGTGGTCTTGCCTGTGTCTTTTAGGTGGCCTACCATTTCAGCACATTCCATTATGGCGTACATTTCTGATTGGAAGACGCTGGCGTACTTACCTAAGGATATTGTTCTATTTATCTCTGTTCCGTTTTCGCGTATGATATGGATACCGGCGCCAGAGAGCTTTGTTGTCTCTTTCCGGGAGCCGTCTGTATAGCAGACTGTGCCTGCACTATCCAGCCTCCAGTTGTCTCTTTGGCCTATGTGAATTCTGTATTTCTTATCAAAGGTCCTTTCCTTCTTTATTAGGTCATTATTTGTTAGAACCATTGATAATTTGTCTTCGTAGTATTTGCTGATCTTGGCGTGGCCTTCGTCATAGAAGTTGCCAGTCCATTGACCAGTGCTTCTTAGTCTGAACCATTGTTCTATAGCTCTCCTTTTTATTTCTAGGTCTATGGGGTTCAATCCTAGAATTATCTCTAGCGCGGCTGTGGGTGTTGTTCTCATCGCGCCAGTGGTTAGGAGAGCGGCTAGTCTTTGGACCTTGTCCAGTTCTTGTTTATTCTTACCTGCGCTGGCTGAGTGCCACCATACTAGGGCGCCGTGTACTATTCTCGGTAGGATTATCGCCTGATATATCCACAGCACCATAGCTGGTTTAATTCCCCAGCTTCTACCTATTGCTCTTTTACACTGCATCATGGCCATTTTCGCCTTTGAGCATGTGTTCATTATGTGTGTCTTGAAGCTTAGTTTGTTGTCCAGTGTAATACCTAGATATTTGACCTCATTCACCACCTCTAGGTCTTGGTTATCTAGTTTTACTGGTTCAATCCATCCTAGTTTTCTCTTTTTGGTGAATATAACTAGTTTGGTTTTGTCAGGGTTTAGGTTTAGGCCTTTGCTCCTGCACCATTCTAGTGCTGCTTTCAGTCCCCTGTTCATTATGTTACACATAGTGCTTAGGACTTTACCTGTTATTAGGAGCACACCGTCGTCAGAGTAAACCTGTGTGTAGATGTGCATCCTGTTTATCTTGTCTACTAGTTCATCTATCAGTAGGCACCATAGCAGTGGCGATAGGCATCCCCCTTGTGGGAATCCTCTTTTTGCCACCACCCTGCATGTATTGCCTGCCAGCTCCGCTTGTATCAGTCGGTGTTTTAACATGTTTTTAATCCACCCTGATATGTCTTTATTAATGCCTTCTCTGTTCAGACTTTCTTCTATCGAGGCCGGGGTGGCCCTATCGAATGCCCCCTCGACGTCGAAGAAGCATCCTAGCGCGTATTCTTTGTTGTTTAGCGATCTCTGTACTCTATTTACCAGGTTATGTAGGGCTGTCTCGATAGATTTGCCTTCCATGTATGCATGCTGGTTTTGGTGTAGTGGAGATCCGCTTGTAGCTATTTGCTCCCTAATCAGTCTGTCTAGTATCTTCTCTATTGTCTTGAGTAAGAATGAGGAGAGGCTTATACATCGGAAGGCTTTTGCTTCTTGGTATGTTGCCTTTCCCGGTTTCGGTATGAAGACCGCCCTTACTTCTCTCCATTTCTTTGGGATGTGCTTTGTTCTTATACTTAAGTTATATAGAGCTAGAAGATCTTCACCTATATATTTTAAGGCCGTTTGTAGCATTTTAGGGAAGATCTCGTCCGGGCCCGCAGCCTTGTACGGCTGGAACGATTGGACGCTCCATATTAACTGCTCGTTGGTGATCAGTGCTTCATCTCCCAGTGCCGTTATAGGTTTCTCGTCAATGAGCGCTTCGTCACCTATCCGTGGTTCACATTCTGGAAAATGGGTGCTGAGCATCAGTTCCAGAATCTTACCCGGGTCGGATACTAGCTCGTTATCGTTCTTAATGCTGCCTAATTTGCAGGTGCTGGTTTTGGGGAACATTTTTGCCAGTCTTGCCGCGTCGGGTTGCTTTTCCACTCCTTCGCAGAAAGTTTTCCAGCTGTTCCTGTTTTCTCTTTTGCATTCTTTTTTGAATGCATTTCTTTCTGTCTTGTACGTGAGCCAGCTTTCATCGTCGCCCTTCTTTTGAGCGGTTCTGAGGGCTCTTCGTGTCTTTTTCCTACTTTTTTCCAGTGCTTTGGTCCACCATGGTTGGCCTTTTCCTGGTCTTATCTCCTTCAGTGGGCACGCCTTGTGGTAGGCTTCCCTCAGGGCTTCGTCTAGTCTGTTTGCTTCCCTTTCGAGGTCCTTTGAGTCTTTTAGCAGGTTTTGGTCGATTGGATTCCAACTTTTAATGTGTTTGTCAAATGTCATCCAATCGGTTTTCCGTGCGTTTCTTGTTAAGGTTTTCTCGATTTTGGCTCCCAGGCTGAAAGTTATTCGTCTGTGGTCCGATTTCGAGTCCCTTAGGTCTACTTTCCAGTCTGTGATGTGCCGGCTTATATTGTCGGTGACAATAGTTAGGTCCAGCACTTCCCTCCTGGTCTTTGTGACAAATGTCGGCGTGTTGCCTTCATTTATTATGTCAAAATTTGTTGAGCTAATAAAGTCTAAGAGTAGGTCACCTTTTTTATTGCAGTTTGTGCTGCCCCACACCACATGATGTGCGTTCGCGTCACAACCTAGAATAATAGGAATGTTCTTACCCTTGTATTTTCTTGTTATTTCTTCCATTTCTGGTGTAGGGGGTCTGTAGTCCTCCTCGCTTGGTATGTAGGCGGACACTAGAAGTACCCTCTCCTTGCAGCCTGTGTTTAACTGGATTGTTGCTGTGGCGCTAGCTAGGTCACTGTAACAATCTGCTTTTATTATACCTAACGATCTTACACTATTGCTGGTATATATACAGGCCCTGGGAGTGGACTCACCGCTTTCGTGGTAGATGATTTCTCCTCCCAGAGATCCGATCCCAGAGATACGTCCTTTTACGACGTATGGCTCTTGCATTAGTGCGATGTCTATTTTCTCTTCCACCACATGTCTGCAGAACTCAATCATAGCATCTCGGCAGTGGTGAAGATTAACTTGAACTACTTTTATTTTGTGTGTGTGTGTTTGTGGTGTGTTGATGTTTGTGTTCATGTGTTTGTCTAGGTGTGTGTGTGTTTGTGTGTGTCTATTGCTCCTCCCTGTTGTTCGTTACGAGGGCGGGCTTCCCCCCAGCCAGTGCGGTTGCAGTTTTCCTACACTGTCTGGCGGTGTCCCGCCGCTACGTGACGCAGGGAGGGGGTGTGTTGTGTTTGTATGTGTGGGGCGCGTGTGTCGGTGTGGTGTCCTGTTGTCGGTCGTCGCCTCCTTTGAGGTTTCCGGCACGACACACCGGACCCCCCCTTCGCACGCTACCCCGCCTGTGTTTGGCGCCTGTTGTGTGGTGCTTGGGTTCGTAGTCTGCTGGTACGGTCTGCCATCGTCAGTGGTTCCCCTCTGCGGGGATGCCAGCTGATCGTTACTGCCGCTTTCGGCAGACTCTTCCCCCGGTGCCAAGGTGTGAGTAGGTTGACCGGAGGTACTCTCCAGGGCTTTGTCTGCTGAGTCTTTCCCCAAGAACTTCCCGTAGACTTGCGTGGCCTGGTAATTTAGCCAAACGTTCTCCTTCGGCGTTTCTAGGGGGACCCCTACCACTAATCTGATGCCCAGTGGCATCATCTCCTTGCGGAGTAGGGTCCACTCATCTATTTTGAGGTCCGCTTTGTGCCCGTTTTGTAGCTTCAAGAGCCCCAAGGGGTCTATTCTTTTGCCCACTATGTTCCCAGGCAGCCATATGGACAGCCTGTGAAAGTCGAGTCTTTTGGGGATCAGCCTTACGCCGTTGTGCTCCCCAAAGTCGCAGCCCAGTAACCATTTCATTGCCCCCTCCGTCATCGGGGTGACTAGAAAATAGCCTTCGGCTACCAGTCCCGACGCCGCAAATGAAAGGTTCTGTCCGCCCTCTCCACTGATGGCTGCTTCCTCGATTTTGTCCACCAGTCTTATGCGTATCTCGGCGGCCGTAGCTTCGTCCATCTCTACGCCGTCCCCCCGCAAGATAACGACCGAGAGGTCACTTTGACCCGTGGTGGATCTCCGTGGTCCCTCGTTCCGCGGCTCCGGTTTCAGTCGTTTAGCTGGACGTTGCTGCGTACGCTCTTCTGGATCTGTCCCCTGTCTTTTGATTTTGCCAGGCCTGCCCTCTCCACCTCCGGGTGTGGGCGCAACCGCTTTGGTTGGCGTGCCGGATGTGGTGGGGCCTGTCTTCGCTTTCTCGTTCTTATTCCGTATGCGATCTCTCCTTCGTTTTGATCTGGAGATCCATACGCCTTCTTGGTTGGAGCTTTCCCCTATTCTCATCTGCGTGAGGTCGTGCCCGAGAGACTCCGAAATGGATCTGCCGGGACGGCTCGTCGACGCGACGCAAGGGGTCTTGTTTTTGTGTCTTGGGTTAGTTTGCGCTAATGTGCCCCCCCCAGAATACGAGGGGCTGCCCAGATCATTGGATGATCCGGGGAGGGATTCTCCGGCATTGCCGGTACCCTCCTGGGGTAGTTTTCTATTGTCATTTGCGCTCATGTTCGAAAAAAAAGAAGCCGGGATTGCCGGAAGTTTATATATATTAGGATAGAATTACATATATATATATATATATACATACATACATTATTATTGATATACATACACATTATAGGTTTATATTGGGGTGGGGAGGGGAATGGGAGTGGAGATATGGATAGGGGGGGACTTCGAGTGGGGTATGTTTGGTTACGTCTGTTTCATAGGGAACCAGACCAATAGCAGGTGGCACCGCGTGCAGGTAACACCCTACCCTTGATATGGGAGGTCTTCGCGACTGTTGCGCTGTCTCCCATATCCTTCTGCAGACCCAGCACTGGATTGATGCTGGGAATAGGGCTTCTCCTTCTTGATCCACCCTTCACCCATATACACCTTACCACTGCACCATCGGTTTACAGTCTACTAGTGACATCAGCAATATGTGACCAGAGCGCGGGCCATACTGTGTGAGTGAAGGACGGCGTTATTGAGCTGAGAGGTGAGTTAGAGAGAGATAGATACACCTTACCACTGCACCATCGGTTTACAGTCTACTAGTGACATCAGCAATATGTGACCCGAGCGCGGGCCATACTGTGTGAGTGAAGGACGGCGTTATTGAGCTGAGAGGTGAGTTAGAGAGAGATAGATACACCTTACCACTGCACCATCGGTTTACAGTCTACTAGTGACATCAGCAATATGTGACCCGAGCGCGGGCCATACTGTGTGAGTGAAGGACGGCGTTATTGAGCTGAGAGGTGAGTTAGAGAGAGATAGATACACCTTACCACTGCACCATCGGTTTACAGTCTACTAGTGACATCAGCAATATGTGACCCGAGCGCGGGCGATACTGTGCAAGTAAAGGAATAGTTTGCGCGAAAGACACTTCCAAAGTGGTAAAATGTGTCTCCCCCCCCTGTAACTTCTAAAATAAGAGAATGATAAAACTAAAAAAAAAAAATGATGTACATACATTATCATGTAAACTTCCACCGAAAATTGGTTTGAACGAGATCTAGTTAGTAGTTTTTTTTAATACGTCATAAATCGTAAACCCAATTTACTTTTCAAAACAAAACCTGTTGAGCGTTGTAACAATGCTAAAAGTAATAAAAACCACGCGATTCAAACCGAAAAATGTCTTTAATTTCAAAACCTGTTGAATAGATAATGGTACGGAACCCTTCGTGCGCGAGTCTGACTCGCACTTGGCTGGTTTTTTTGGAACGAAGTTTCTTATCGGGCGTTGCGAAACGGAAAAAATTAAGACCAAAAGTTGTAACGACACTTTTTTTTGCTTGGAACTTCTTTCCATCCGGGTGTCCCTCCACACATCTCAAGTTTTTTTTTTTTTTAATTGTACGAAGAGATATTAGGGGAAAGTCGGTTATATTGGACCACTTTTTACTTAAACCTAAATATTTCATATACGAAAGGACTAATACTAATAAATGAATATCCACTAGCAAGGGAGTTATTTTGGCTACCTATGACAGGAAAATCAGTTCCATTTATTTACTTTAACATGGAGATAAATGACATTTTGCAGCGGACTGTCATTTGGTACGATTTAGCCGACTAGGCGGTTAAATTGTACCACTAAGTATTTAAATCGTACCACAAACAGAAATTTCTTATCATTGAATAAAATAATAGAAAATTCTATTTGTTTGTATTTATTTACGTGTTTTCCGGTTGTCTAACATTGCTGTAAGTGTCTTTTCTTAAATTTGCCTTACAAGCCATTTCACCAATTCATCAAAAAATGACTGCACACGACACAACCTCAAAACCTAGACACTACAGGATAAACATCAATAATCTAGTATAAAACTGTACTAGAATCATGCATACGGTGTGTTTATAGCTTACCTTTATTACGAGTTATTGGCTTAGGAACGATTGTTAATATTTACATTCACCGGCACTAAAACATATTTTACCACATGTCGCGCACCTTTGTCAACAAATTGTTTTTACAAATGGTGGACTGCGGGTGATTAGTGTGGGGGCACACTTTGGCATTACCAGTTTAGATTAAAATACCCATTAAGTAGGAAATTCAGAAGTGGTACGATTTAATTGGCAGTACGATATAACAGAGTTTCCCCTATTATGTTCCCCCCAGGCTACGCGTACAGCGGCGGCGGCGCGGCCATCCTGCGCGTGGACCTGTCGGCGGACGGCGGCGGCAGCTGGCACTCGGCGCGGCTACAGTGCGACGCCGCGCCCGCGCCGCGACACTACGCCTGGACGCTGTGGACCGCGGCCTTGCCGGTCGCCACGTCGGTCGGCACTCGAGAGGTCACTTCCTTACTTACCAGCTTAAAAACCCATGAGTTTCTTGTGTCTTCTTCTCATTGGAGGTCGCTCTGAACTCCGGAGACACATTAGATTACATTATAATAATTGACGATTCAAAGTGGTATTGTTATCCAAATGACTTAACATATTTTGAGTTTATAAACGATGACTAACTTTATGTAACGTTTACCAGTTAGTGTGGCATGAAGATTCTAAGTTAACAGACAGAGACAAAGGTTACATAAACTTAGTCATCGCTTATAAGTATGGGGGTTAGAGCCTAAACCTAATTGTACAGAGCAACAGCTTCGCGGCGCGGGCGGTAGGTACTCCATCCACTACATGCGCATGCGTAGCTACGTGTGTGTGTGACTTCTTCGGCTTTGACGGCCTCTGTGACGCGTCAGGCGAAAGCCCGACTGCAATGCAGAAGGTTGCGGAGTTGATTCCCGCCGGGTGCAAGTATTTATGCTTAAAAATAAATATTTGTTTCTGGTATTTTTTTTACTCATAATATGTTGGTACTTAGTTATGCATTTACAAAATATATATATATTTGTAGTAGTATATCCGTTGTCTAGTACCCATAGTACAAGCCTAATTGCTAAGTTTGGGGCTAGCTAGCGATGTGTCCTGCAATATTTATTTATTTGTTTTATGTATTTATTGTAGGTAGAGATTTGGGCAAAGGCGACAGACAGCAATTTCAACACACAGCCAGAGAAGTTTGATCACATCTGGAACATCAGAGGGATACTTAGCAACGCCTACCACAAGATTAAAGTTAAATTACAACATTAATAAAGATTATTCTTCTGTTTTCGCGATATTCTATTGAAATTTAAGACATTTTTCGGTTTTAATCGCGTGGTGTTTATTACTTTTAGCATTTTAGGTCCCTTCTTAAGGATTTTTAATCCTGAAGAAGGGACCTGTAAAGGTCTCGAAACGTTGAGCTTTGAAACAATGGTAAAAATAATAAACACCACGCGATTAAAATCGAAAAATGTCTTTAATTTCAACAACAATAAACATAAAACGAAATGGCAATCGCTGTGAGATTGCCATTGTGCCACTGTGTGCTAAGATGAAGTTGATGAATGACGTTTAAAACGTCAAAAGTATCATTGAATTTGAGGTAGCGTTCTTCAGTGGCTTGTTTCAACTGTCTTCCTTCTGATTTCATATCTTTTAAGTTGAGATTTTAACATTTAATTTTATTCTAGACTAAAATTGCTTGTAAAGTATTTATGATCAAATCATATATTAATGTGATAGTCAAAAAAAAAAGTTTGTACTTATTACTTTTTTATGTAACTACTAGCACCGCCCCGTGGTTTCACCCGCGTAAGTCCCGATCCCGCGGGAATATCGGTATAAAAAGTAGCCTGTCACTCCTCGGTAATATAGCTTTTTATTGGTGAATATTTGAAGTCGGTCCAGTAGTTTCGGAGCCTATTCGTTCCAATTAAATAAATATTTCCTCGTTATATTATTAGTAAAGATTTAGTCATTTATATTTAGCTACTAGCATCATAGCCCTACGGTTTCACCAGTATAACTCACGGACCCGTGGAAATAACGGAATAAAAATTGTAAATGTTACTCCTAAGGCTTCAATGTATCAACATATCAAGTTTCATTAAAATCGGTTCACCAATTCCAGAGGTTACCTCCAACAAACATTCATACAAACTTTTCTTTTTTAAATATTAGTTAAGATTAGATATAGATGAATAAAAGATACACATTATAATCAAGATGAAAATTATATTTATTTTTAGTAAATATTGTAGATTTTTTTGCATTATTGTTAAGAGATATTTTACAAGGAGAAATACATCATCAAAAAATCTCCAATGACAGGATTCGAACCTGTGCCCCTCGCTTGCCGGGCGAGTGCGCTACCACTGCACCACACGGGAACCCACGTGACATGGTAAATTTATGATAATGATTTCTCCTTGTTTTGTTTACCGACTAAAGCTCGGTTTCAAATCGGTTTATTTCTTGTTGTTCCATATAAGTACATTTTTAAACATGTTAAGTACATTAGGTTGCAGTTGTCAGTGCAGTTTTGTTATTTATTTTACTGGTAAGGCAATAAATTTTTTTACTATTAATTTGCTTATTTATTTTACTTGATGTGTATTTAGGTACCTAACCTACCCATCTTCATAGCTAGATGATGGGTACCTAAATACACATCTACCTATGTACGACCACAGATCACACACAGTACGACCATGACCTACGCCATCGCGCGTCGAGCAAACACCCGGCTGCAATGCAGAAGGTTACAGGTTCGATTCCCGCCAGTTGCAAATATTTATGCTTAAAAACACTTTATTGCTTAAGAATTGTATTCTGTGGACTGTATTTATAAACAACAACCAATTTTTAAATTTAATAAGAAAATGTCCACCACTCAAAAAAATAATGAAAAAAAAAAAAACTTTGGCACAAAGAAAATCTAAAACGTAGAAACCCTTTGGTAAGTGAAGGCAGACTGGTATATTTGACAGATAGGGCAGCCATTTTGAATTCCATGACCTACTCGATTTGTCCTGACCAATCAGAAGAGGGGTCTAGTTCATAATATGGACGGTCACTACATCGACGGTCGTTGTATCGAAAACGTTCCATCGACGGATTAATGTATCAACAGTACCCCAAATCGATGGTACGCTACATCGACAGTACACCAAATCGATGGTACGCTACATCGACAGTACACCATATCGATGGTACGCTGCATCAACTACCCGAGCCCGAGCCAGATTTATATAAAAAAAACACAGGATTTTAAAACGTTTTTAATCACATTTTGTTGTAAATTTACGCTGGAAAAATGAACGAAATTTAGCTCCGTTTTATTTCATATCGAACGAATATTTTGGAAAACCTTGTGGTGGGGGCCCTATTAAAATAAAATCTTAATCCAAATAATACCGATATTAAGGTAGAAACTAAATTTTTCATAATTCTATTTTGGTATTATGTTTGTATAGAAATGGTAACAGTACCCAACTACCCACCCTCTTAAATAGTCATTTTTTTTTCAACAATTTTATGTAGGTTACGTCAAAATCAAGCAATTTACAACAAAATGTGATTAAAAACGTTTTAAAGTCCTGTGTTTTTTTATGTAAATCTGGCTCGGGCTCGGGTAGTCGATGCAGCGTACCATCGATATGGTATACTGTCGATACAACGTATTATCGATATGGTATACTGTCGATGCAGTGTACTATCGATTTGGTGTACTGTCGATGTAGCGTACCATCGATTTGGTGTACTGTCGATGTAGCGTACCATCGGTTTGGGGTACTGTCGATACATTAATCCGTCGATGGAACGTTTTCGATACAATGACCGTCGATGTAGTGACCGTCGATATTATGAACTAGACCCTCAGAAGAGACCTCACATTGTAATAAAACTCCTTGTTGTTTTTTAAACACGTTTGTTGTATGGGAGCCCCTCTTAAATATTTGTTTTATTTTGTTTTTAATATTTGTTGTTGTAGCGGCTACCGAAATACATCTTCTAAGAAAATTTCAACTGTCTAGATTTTACGGTTCATGAGATACAGCCTGGTGACAGACGGACAGACAGACAGACAGCGAAGTCTCCGTAATAGGGTCCCGTTTTTACCCTTTGTGTACGGAACCCTAAGAAAGTATTCTTGTATAAGTAGTTCGTTTTTTATTTAATTTCAGACTTAGTTTAGTTTCGCCGGGGTAAATAAGTCTGAAATTTCAGACTTCAATCTGACGTTTTGATTTTTTGTATTCGACATTTTTTCTTCAGTAAGATTTGTCAAATCTTAGTGTACAATTAAAAAATGAAGTACAGTATCCGCTATCTCGTACCCACAGTACAAGCCCAGTTGCTTAGTTGGGGGGCTAGATTGCGCGGTGTGCTAAGTCCCTATAATGTTACTTAATTTAATTATAGCTTAGCAGAATTAGGAATGCAATCAGCCATACTACGATTAAATTGCTTTCACCGGTAAGGCCGCCTATTATATCCTCTCTTGTCAATGTAAACATTAGGTAATTTCAGTGTGTACTTTACAATACAATGAATCCTACAATATACTTTATTATTAGGTACCTGCTAAACTGGTTATCTTTAAAGGACTGCGTTTTCATTCCATTATCTTGCCAGACTGGTTTTAGCTTGAACTGCCTTAAAGTTAATCTAAAGACAACGTTTGTAAAGTTATGTTTATTTTACGAGATTAATGATAATTAGCGTAGGTATACATAGTTATTATCACATTTATTACTGTGTCTCGTTATCTCAGTTCACAGACATAAGTCCAAAGAGCACATCGTAATGTTAACTGTCAAAAGACTCAGACTAACCCAAAGTTTTATCAAAACTTTACCCAAAATACTGAGTAAACAAATAGGAACAAACAGTGTCCTATTCAAAAACTCCACGGAACATTTGAAAGTTGTTATAAATGGTGAGGATTTGGAGTTTCCTCACGTGTGGTTAAGAGATAACTGTCAGTGCGAGAAATGCTATCACTACTCAGCCAAAAGCCGGATCTTGGATTGGAGTCAATTTGACGTAAATACGGTGCCGATAGAAGTGGATAAATTAGCTGAACACCTCAAAGTGACTTGGATAGACGGCCACAGATCAACCTACAACTATGACTGGTTAAAATTAAGAAGTTTTACTCCGAAGGACCAGAAAAAATATTCCGAAACCATATACAAGCTGACCAAGATCACTTGGCAAGGGAAAGACTTTGAAAACATCTGTACCAGACATGATTACCACCAGGTTTTATCTTCAGATTCTGCTCTTTACAACTGGCTGGAAAAATTATCAGTTTACGGAGTAGCAATCATTGAAAATACACCGCATTCTGAAACTGCTTTAGACGCGATTGTCGAAAAAATCGGGTTTACGAAACAAACACATTATGGTGTCAAATTCGTCGTGCAAAGCGTGCCTAATACAAGCAACGTGGCTTACCTATCCAGTAATTTACAAATGCACACAGACCTGCCTTACTATGAATATTGCCCTGGAACGAATCTGCTGCACTGTCTAGTCCAAACCAAGAGTCAGGGTGGAGAAAACTTGCTTTCTGACTGTCATTATGTAGCGAATTACATGAAGGAAAACCATCCTGAAGAGTATAGGCTACTGACCCAAGTGGAAGTAGAATGGAGCGACATTGGAACTGAACATGGGAATGAATTCTTTAAACTTCATAGGTCTCCTGTAATTCTTTTAAACAAGCAAGGGGAAGTGTTAAGGATAAATTTCTCCATTCCACAAAGAGGCAGCCATTTCCCAGGACCTATAAAAGATGTAGTCCCTTGGTATAAAGCTCATGGTCTGTTCTTTGAGTTAAATCAAAAGTTTGCAGCGAAATTCAAGTCGAAAGCGGGAAATATTTTAACATTTGATAATATAAGGCTTTTACATGGCAGGAATGGTTATGAAGATGGTCACGACAATGTGAGGAAGCTAATCGGGGCTTATGTAGATTGGGATGAGATATACTCTCGGCTGAGATGCTTGAGAGTTAAGCTGAAAAATAATAAAGGAATCTTATAGGAATCATAAAGGTGAAAGTTTGTGTTTGTTGTTTATTTACGTGAAAACTACTGAACCGATTATAGAACTTGGTATAACAATGATAGCTGGAGAACTGGAATACCACACTGGCTTTCAATTTCCATCTTACCACAGGATTGGGATTTATGTGGTTGAAAGTATTAGACATAAAATATGTAAATCATATACCTAAGTCGTAAAATAATATAAATTAAATACATTTCTGAATGACATGGTAGCATAAAATTATTTTATAAATATTTTTGCTTAGGGAAATATGTTCTAAAGATGCATATTTTAATTAAAACAACTTGTTTTAAAAATTCTAAAAAATACTTTATCACAGTTTTCTTACACTAGGTACAGCTAAAACCCATATCACTTTACAAGTTTAGTATTGAGTTCTGTGTTGTGAATATATAGGTATAATACTTTCCCACAGAACCCACATTATTTACTCGAGACAAAGATAGAGGGGTTATGTACAAAAATAATTATGCAAAGTGAGTAAGGTTTTGCCACTACATACGTACGATACGTAGTCGTACGTATATACCTATGTATCCTACTAATATTATAAACAGAAAAGTTTGTTTGTAAATATGTTTGTTACTCTTTCATGCAACTACAGAACTGATTGCAGTGAAACTTGGAATGTACAACTGGATTTACCTATCCAAACACTCAAAGTATGCATCTATGTTGTAACTCCTTACTGAAAATCTTCTTAGCGGTATAATTTCATCTGCCTCTTCTTGTTTATCAACTTCAACAAGCGGGAACTTTTCTAATTCAGGATCATTAGCCATCGCAACTGCTGTAGACTCATTGGTGTGTAGGTAGATAGTAAAACTGCTGTCTTTGGGTAATTCCTTCATTTTAGTACTCAGAGACGATAGTTTCAAGCAAAAAGCACGCATGTTCTGCTCGCATTGTACCAAATAAGCGTCCACAGTTTCGTCATATTCAAAACTTTTGCCGAGGTCGAAATTAAACTTGAAAATCGGTTTGTAATTTTTGTCTGTTATTGCAAACTCGATGCGTCCAAGCTGTTCCTTTTTTAAACACTCTCCAGCACTTTTTAAACACAAATCAATGTATTGGTTAACTTCTGGATGTATGGAACGATAAACGACGATGCTGTACTTCCGCCTGGTTTCATAAATGGTTGCTGGGTAGATAGAACTGTAGAATAATATATTGTGAAAGGCTACGCCGAGGAATTCAAGCACGACATCGATTAAACAATTATCCATTTTTTTAAAACACCCTTACAACTTGTATTTAAAATGTAAACACAAAAACTAACCAAAAAAATGTAAATAAACGTGAAGTTTGTACGATCTGTGACATTGACAGTTAAACTAGATTGACAGTAGGTTTATCTAGACTCTAGACAGATCTAGACCAACTATTCACGGTGCGACAAATGCTTTATGCTGTAGAAGTGCTCTGTTTTATTAGCCTGAGGTTTTAGTACAGAATACATAAATAGTAGGTATGTAAAAGCTTAAATGATAGACCTACTTCGATCGGGATGTGTTTTTAGGGATCCATACCCCGAGGGCAAAAATGGGACCCTATTACTGAGCTGAGACTCCGCTGTTAACAGGTCGTTCATTCTATGTATGTACTAATGTACAACTTAAACAATTTTCTGACTAGCACAACTCTATAACATTTCCCTGAGGCACAATTTTCCCACAAAAATGACTAGTTCCAGGCATTAAGAACACATTTTATTTAACAAATTAAATATGATAAGTAACTAATTAATGTTTATTTCTACACCATGAACTGCTCCATTTTATCCAGTTTATTTCATTCACATTAAGATGCAGGTTTTTCATCTGTGTCAGGAATAGCTTCAAGTCCCTAAAACAAAACAAAATTTACAATGATAAAATAACATTTATTTATTTTTTAACTAGCTGCGCCCCGCGGTTTCACCCGCGTAAGTCCCGATCCTGCGGGAATTACGGGATTAAAAGTAGCCTATGTGTTATTCTAGGTGTCCAGCTATCTATATTCCAAGTTTCATCGCAATCGGTTCAGTAGTTTTTGCGTGAAAGAGTAACAAACATCCATCCTCACAAACTTTCACATTTATAATATTAGTAGGATTAGTAGGATCTATCATTCAGTACCTATACTACTGAACTAATTATAATGAAACTTGGAATATGGATGTTATTATAATATAACTAGCTGACTTGTTTTGCCTTATAAATTATAGATAGTAGCCGATTCTCAGACCTACTGAATATGTATACAAAATTTCAAAAAAATCGGTCAAGCCATTTTGGAGGAGTACGGTAACTAACACTGTGACATGGAAATTTTATATATTAGATAAGCTGTAGACCTAAAATAACACATAGACTACTTTTTAAAATCATTTATTTATTATTTGTTTATCATTTTTTTAATTTACCCCGATATTCCTGAGGGATTAGGACTTATGCGGGTAAAACCACAGGGCTTGTCTATTATATTAAAACTGTGTAAGTCCTAATCCTGCAAGAATAATAAAATAAAAAGTAGCTGCCCAAGTGTCATCGCAATTGATTCAGTAGTTTTTGTGTGAAGGACTTACACACAAACTCTCACCTCTATTATATTAATAGGATGTGCCTGTGAGTAGTAGACAAATAGATAAAAATAAAACACCCAGTTAGGCAGTTACCCACAAATAGTAAAATTATTAATACTAAATTTGGTGTATAATTCAGAATAACTCATTTACCTAATAACAATGTTTGGTAAAAGTTTTATACTTACACTAGCAGCTCCCCGCGGTTTCACCCGCATAAGTCCCGATCCCGTGGGAATATCGGGATCAAAAGTAGCCTATAGCCTTCCTCAATAAATGGACTATCCAACCCCGAAAGAATTTTTCAAATCGGACCAGTGGTTCCTGAGATTAGCGCGTTCAAACAAAAAAACAAACAAACTCTTCCACTTTATAAATGTACTTACATTAACATTGTATGGATTGCCTGTCAGCCTGAGGTCCCGCTGGTACAAAGCACGTTCCCACCGATCATTTAGACTCCTTCTGAAGTGCTGAAATTATTATTTTTTCTTATTATTTCTAGTGTCTAACTTCTATAGAACTACTTATACACTATGTACAAGCCATCCCATACGCTTGTTTACATTCTAATAATAATTAGTTTACATTTGTTTACATAAAACCTTAAGCGTTAACCTTGACCAAATAATAGATGTTTGTTATAGAGACCAAAATCTATGTGAATTTTCAGTCAGAAGCGATAAAACAGTGAAGTGAGTGTCGGGTGATGATCGGGTGTTATCTAACACCAAAGATTCATGATAACTTACGTTTCCAAGAACCAAATTGTGAATGTGATATAGGCCCCATCCCGGTAGACCTAAACCGACCATTATTATGGCAAAACTCGGTATTATTTCATACCACATTTTGATTCAAAATTGGACAAAATATTACACAGCAAGTGTTTTCGTACGAAAAATGACAGTAAGAGTGACATTTAACCATGGGTTACTATACTCTGCTAGAGGAATCTACCATTGCCAGTATATAAAAAAAGGCAATCCTCCAAAAGGTAATTAATTTATGTTTTGATTACATTTTCACGCCGGACTTTAAGGCTGCAAAAAGTAATGTCGAAATTTATCTATACTTACATTCCCTAATAAGCCGTAATGGCACCAATATAAGGCAAGACCTGGGAGGCCTATTGACGCAGCGACAATGAAATACGCAGGAAGAATGTTAAACCACATGTTCAAATAAATCAATAATATTTTATTATTTTTTGTTTTTGTCACAGTTTAGACTCGGTATTCATTCACCTACACATAAAAATCACAATAATTTTGAATAACTTTCAAAATATTATGTCAATTGTTAATGATTGATTATGTCAACGATAAAAAAAACGTTTAACTTGTAAAAAGTTTCAAAAGAATGTACCTACTACCTCGTGATGTACCTATAAATTTAGGTACATAGTTTTTTCGCGAAATTAATAACTGTGTTCTTCTTCCCATACATACGCTTGTAGGTAGGTACTATTTATGTATTCTGTACCATAAGCATAACCCAACTTATTTGGGGTCGAGACAGTTTAGGTAAGTCTACACTGAGCATACTACTTACTACTGCAAATGCATTTTATTTACCGCTCCGTCCGCCTGATACAAACCCTTCTCGGTACCAAGCCCACCACCGCATAGCGCGCGGAAGGAGAACTCCATGTTCAGTAGGTAGTCTTCCCCAACGTCCCCATGTTAATTTTGTTTGACTCTCACATTCTAGTCACCTTTTACGATACCTACGAGGTCGCAGGTATAAGTGTTCGGTGGGTCGGGGCTACACGATGTCTGTCTATCGTCAGCCCGTAATAAGGCTTTCCCACCACCTACTACAAACCGCTTAAACCATTATAATACTAATAATATTAGGTCATTACATTACATATGAAATTGGCGTTTTGTAAGGGAGGAACATAAAGTCTTTTTTTTTTATAATAATATATTTATTTAATCAAAGTATGTACCATTGCTATCTATGCACTTTTGCCATCTCATAGGTAGTTCATTGATCCCTTTACTAAAAAAACCATTAGGACGAGAATCAATGAAATCTTTGAAGGCGCTTTGGACTGCCCCATCGGAGTTGAATTTTTTCCCTTGCAAGAAGTTATCCAAATTTCGAAAAAAATGGTAACCTGTTGGAGCCAGGTCCGGGGAGTACGGTGGATGTCTTAGACATTCCAATTGAAGCTACTCTAATTTGGCAGCCATCTGTTGTGCAGTGTGTGGTCTAGCGTTGTCCTGAAGCAACAGTGGCCTAGAGCGATTGACCAACCTCGGTTGTTTAGCAGCTAGCTTTTCCATCATGGTTTGCAGTTGCTGACAATAGATATCTGCTGTAATCGTCTGGCCAGATTTAAGAAAGCTGTAGTGAACGACACCGGCACTAGTCCACCAAACGCTCACAAGTAACTTTTTTGAGTCAATTTTCGCTTGGGGCAGGATTTGGCTGGTTCGCCAAGATTCAGCCATTGCGATGAGCGTTTCCGATTATCGTACAGGATCCACTTTTCATCACAGGTAATGATCCGATTTAAAATCCCTTCATTATTGTGCCGGTTGAGTAATGTAACGCAGCAGTTGACGCGCGTTTGTCGGTTTGCTGCACTCAATTCATGAGGTACCCACCTTTCAAGCTTTTTCACCTTTCCAATTTGCTTCAAGTGGATTAAAACAGTTTTATCACTAACACCGCAGCCTGCAGCTAACTCGGACGTGGTTTGCGATTGATCTGCTTCCACAATAGCTTTCAATTCTTCATTAGCAACTTTAGTCTCCGGCCGTCCACGGGGCTTGTTCTGCAGGTCGAAATTTCCAGAACGAAAACGTTGGAACCAAAAACGCACTGTGTTTTCTTTTGCGACACCGCCGCCATACACATCATTAATCCTTCGAGCCGTTTCTGCAGCACTGGTACCACGGTGGAACTCGTACTCGTAAATAACGCGATATTTCAAGTTTTCCATTTTGTAAACTGCGTGACGCAAAGAAAAAACCAAACGAGGACAAAACAAATGAATTACGGTTTTCGAAATACAAATGTATGAATAAATAGCTGTATAAATTTGAAATTGGAATCCCTAACCAAAGAAGAGATATTTGAGATCAAAGTGGCCAGTACGACAAAACGCCAATTTCATATGTAAGGACCTAATATATAGGGTGTTTGGTACTTTGGTGGAGGGTTAGACAAACTTGATGGGCGTGTAGGTGGACCTATTTGTAAAATACAATTTTTAAGGAAAAAAGCCTAACTCTTAACATTTTTTTTAATAGTTATTATTGTAATTTTTTTTCCCAAATTTTACCTCTTTACCCTTTGTTGAGAAAACCTACTTGGTCACAATATAGGCACATACATAGAACTACTTGTTTAAAAAGAAAGATAGAATGCTTTTAAATATTTGTAACGACGTTGTCACTTCCTAACTCGTAATGTATTGATATAGATGTGATGTAATGTAAATTCTATAAAACTAAATAAAATTCTCTGTTCTCTTATAATTCCACTGTATTTATTGATTAGGTACACTCTGCTATACCCATAACCTAAACAGGTTATGGGCCCAGAGCTCGCAGAAGAGAACAAAGTCGTGTCGTGTAGTGACGTGAAGAGAGGTCAAAAGGAACGGTCGAACAAAATGGAGCCGGGGTTACTAAAACTTAAAGATGAACCAAATTTTGCTATTTGGAGATTTCAAATCACCATAATATTAAGGGCCAAGAAATTATTGTCTGTCGTCGATGGGTCCCGAACAAGACCGACTAAAACTGAAGGTGCAAATGAGGCGCAGATTGCTCAATACGATAATGATGACGCGAAGGTTCAAGAAATAATCGTGACAAGAGTTGAAGACAGCGTGTTGGTTCACCTACTGGCATGTAAAACAAGTGTAGATTTATGGAATAAGCTTATGTCGATGTATGAACCAAAATCTAAGGTGAGCGTACACTTAGTTCATCAACAGTTTTTTAACTTGAAGTTTGAAGAGCCTGTTTCGAAGTTTATTTCCAAGTTAGAAGCTCTGAGGCATCAACTGCAATGTTTGGGCGAGAAACTGACTGATAGCGCAATGATAACGAAATGTCTGATGACACTGCCTGACAAATATAAACATTTTGTGTCAGCATGGGAGTCAGTTCCAGAAGAAGTTCAAAGCTTTCAGCATTTATCCACGCGGCTGCTTGTAGAAGAAGAGAGATGGTGTAATGGGACGCAAGGAGGTCCATCGTCGTCGGCGTTTACTGTATCAAGGCGGGGAAGAAACTACAGTCAATTTAAAAATAATAATAATAATGCTAATAAATGTTTTGAGTGTGGTAAAATGGGTCACAGAAGATCAGAATGTCGGAATCGAAAATGCCATTTTTGCCATAAGGCAGGTCACTTAATAAAAGATTGTAGAATGATGAATAATAATAGTAAACAAGCAGTGAATGTAAACGATAGGAATAAAAATGCTTTTGTTGTGAATCCTATTGTAACTGTAAGTATGAATTTCATTCTTGATTCTGGAGCGAGTGAACATATGTCACATTGTAAAGAGATGTTTACAAAATTTAAAGAATTAGATGGTAGATATGTAACAGTAGGCGATGGTGAAAGATTAGAAGTTAAAGGAATAGGAAGTATTGATGTTTTCTCATATAATGGTTTCGAATATATACCATCAACATTATATAATGTATTATATGTGCCACGGCTAAATGCTAATTTATTCTCGCTGTCAACTGTATTAGACAAGGGACACACTATGATGTCCACTGTTTCTGGGTGTAAAATTATTAAAGACAACAGAGTTGTGGCCTTGGCTGATCGTGTTGATAAAATGTATGTTATGAATTTTAGATTTAAATATGACGTAGGCTTGATAACTTTATCTGAGTGGCATGAGCGCATGGCTCACCAAAACTTTAAATATGTGAAACAATGTTTAAACTCACACGATGTAAAATATGAAGGACAGACTGAACAATGTGTTTCTTGTATTCAAGGGAAACAGCATAGGGTTTCTTTCAGCACGAGTGAGAGTCATGCAGATAGTCCAGGTAAGTTAATACACATGGATCTATGTGGAGAGATGTCACCACCGTCGTTAGGAGGCGCTTTGTACTTTCTTTTAATTAAAGATGATTATAGTAGTTATAGATATGTTTATTTTTTGCAGCACAAGTCCGATACTAAAGACAAGATTATAGAGTTTGTTGAGCAGTTCGAAAATGAATTTGATTGCAAGATCAAGAGAGTACGATCAGACAACGGAACTGAATTTATAAATAGAAATGTAGAGAGTTTCTTCAAGTCCAAAGGAATTATTCATGAAACAACAGTGAGCTACACTCCAGAACAGAATGGAAGAATTGAACGTGAAATGAGAACTGTAGTAGAGTCAGCAAGAACAATGATAATCAAAGCAGATTTAACTAAAGGATTATGGGCAGAAGCAGTGAATACAGCTGTATATACAATCAACAGAACGGGGGCGAGTAGATTTAAAGATTCCACACCATATGAGTTGCTTTATAAGAAGAAATATGATTTGTTGAGTTTAAGATCTTTTGGCACTGAAGTTTATGTCCATGTACCAAAAGAACGAAGAAGTAAATGGGATCCGAAGAGTAAGAAAGGAATATTTGTTGGGTACGGTGAGAAAACCAAGGGATATAGAGTATGGTTTCCAAAGACAAGAAAGGTCGACACATATAGAGATGTTGTGTTTATAACAAATAATGAAGAAAGAGAGAAGACAGAAGAGAGGGAGAAGCAGACAGAAGAGAGGGAGAAGCAGACAGAAGAGAGAGAGAAGAAGACAGAAGAGAGAGAGAACCAGAAAGGAAAGAGAGAGAGTATTGTCGAAGAAAGAAGAAATCAACAAATAGGAAGAAACATAGTGACTTATCAAGAAGAAGAAGATTCAGATAGCGATGCTGAGGTCATTAATATTGAAATGGTAGAAGAACGGCAAAATGGTATCACGAATAATATGTCACCACCACCGCAAATAGAAGCACAAATTGAAGAGCAAGAAAAAGTGAGTGAGATTTGTAGAAATGAGATGCTGGAAGAAAATTTTGAAGATGAATTTGAAGATGCAACGGAACAACCCGATAGTGGAGATGAGAGAAGACCTAGTAGAATTAGAAAGAAGCCTAAATATTTGGAAGATTATGATACGGCTTTCATATCACAAGTAGAAGAACAGCTTTCTTTTGAAGAAGCTACAGAAGGTGAAGATGCTGAACGTTGGTGGGAAGCTATACAAAGAGAAATAGAAGCCTTGAATATAAACAAAACTTGGATTGAGACAGACTTACCAAACGGAAAGAAGACTATTGATACTAAATGGGTGTTTCGAATAAAGAGAGATGGCTTAGAAAGAAAACAATATAAAGCACGTTTAGTAGCCAGAGGTTTTCAACAAAAAGAAAGGTTTGATCACTCTGACATCTATGCACCAGTTGCAAAATTAACAACTTTTCGAGTTTTAATGGCAATCGCGAGTAAATATAATTTATGCATAAACCAAATGGACGTGAAGAGTGCGTTCTTATATGGAGACATTGACGAAGAAGTATATTTAGAGAAGCCAAAAGGATTTAAAAGAGACGGAAAAGTGTTAAAATTGAAGAAATCACTATATGGCTTGAAGAAAAGTCCAAAGATGTGGAACAAGAAGTTTAACAATTTTTTATTAAGGGAGGGTTTTAATGAAGTCAAAGTGATTGGTGTTTATACTACAAAGAAGGAGTTAAATTTTATATACTAGTCTATGTAGATGATATTTTATTATGTGGAGAAAAGCAAGCAGAAATTGAGAGAATCAAGAAGGTATTACAAAAAGAATTTGAAATGAAAGACATGCAAGGCATAAACAAATATCTAGGAATAAATGTAACGAGAAAAGAAAACAGTATTGAGATAGAACAAAAGGCGTATATAATGGATATTTTAAATCGCTATAATATGCAAGACTGCAAGACTGTAACTACACCGATTGAAGTAGGACTACAAATATCTGAAGAGCCGTCGGAAGATAAGGAATTGGTCACTAGATGTAGAAGTTTGATAGGTTGTTTGATGTATGCTATGTTGTGTAGTAGGCCAGACATTTGTTTTGCGCTTTGTTATCTTAGTCGTTTTCTTTCAACAGCAAATGAAGACTTGTGGAAGGCACTGAAGCGAGTATTACGTTATTTAAAGGGAAGTCTAGATTTAAAATTAGTTTTCAGGAAAGATGAGGTGCCGTTGCAGGGGTATTGTGATGCAGATTGGGCTGGTAGTTTGAAGGATAGAAAGTCAACGTCAGGTTACGTGATGAAAATATTTGGTTGTACGGTTTCATGGTCGTCTAGCAAACAGCAGTGTGTTTCGCTCTTTTCTACGGAAGCTGAATATGTTGCTTTAGCTAAGGGTGTATCCGAAGGATGTTGGTTGAGGAATTTTATGAAAGAAATTGGGTTAAATTGTAACAACATTATTATTTTTGAAGATAACCAGTCTGTACTTCATGTTGCTAAAAAATCCTGAAAACCATAAGAGACTTAAACATATTGATTTGAAATATCATTTTGTGAGAGATAAGGTAGATTCTGGAATTTTAAAATTATATTTTAAGCCATCCGAAGAACAACTATTGGATATTTGTACAAAACCTTTATGTAAAGGTAAATTTTATAAATTTAGGGATGACTTGATGTTAATTTAATGTGTTAATATTATTACTATAGTGATAACTGTTTATTGATACATAATAGGTTTTATTGAAGGTAGGTAGGTAGGTACACTTAGTTAACTTTAAATAATATGTAAGGATGTGCTCATATTGAGGGAGGGTGTTGAGAAAACCTACTTGGTCACAATATAGGCACATACATAGAACTACTTGTTTAAAAAGAAAGATAGAATGCTTTTAAATATTTGTAACGACGTTGTCACTTCCTAACTCGTAATGTATTGATATAGATGTGATGTGATGTAAATTCTATAAAACTAAATAAAATTCTCTGTTCTCTTATAATTCCACTGTATTTATTGATTAGGTACACTCTGCTAGACCCATAACCTAAACACCCTTACAACTTTTTAGGGTTCCGTAGCCAAATGGCAAAAAACGGAACCCTTATAGATTCGTCATGTCTGTCTGTCTGTCTGTCCGTCCGTCCGTATGTCACAGCCACTTTTCTCCGAAACTATAAGAGCTATACTGTTGAAACTTGGTAAGTAGATGTATTCTGTGAACCGCATTAAGATTTTTACATAAAAATAGAAAAAAAAAATACTTTTTGGGGTTCCCCATACTAAGAACTGAAACTCAAAAAATTTTTTTTCACCAAACCTATACATGTGGGGTATCTATGGATAGGTCTTCAAAAATGATATTGAGGTTTCTAAAATCATTTTTTTCTAAACTGAGTAGTTTGCGCGAGAGACACTTCCAAAGTGGTAAAATGTTGGTCCCCCCCCCTGTAACTTCTTAATTAATGGAATGATAAGACTAAAAAAAGTATATAATGTACATTACTTTGCAAACTTCCAACGAAAATTGGTTTGAACCAGATCCAGTAGGTAGTTTTTTTTTAAAACGTCATAAATCGTAAACCGCAATTTACCTTTCAAAACAAAATCTGTAGTATAGATAATGGTACGGAACCCTTCGTGCGCGAGTTCGACTCGCACTTGACCGGTTTTTTGTACATTTTTTCGCTTAAAATGTTACTCGATTTTGGTCCCAGATGTATCCTTAATCTATCGAAGGCATTGGTAATTCAAAATAATAAGAAAATAATTAGTTATGGGCTCTCAAAGTTAAGAAAATAAAAAAATGTTGTCCGTCTTTTCCTTCAAATTGCATTTTACAAATAGGTCCACCTACACGCCCACCAAGTTTGTCTAACCCTCCACCAAATACCCTGTTTAATAATAATAATTATTATTATAATAATATAATACATTGATTTTTCATTTTCATGTGGAGGGTCCGATTCCACTTTACAACTTATTGATTTCAGGGAAAGCTGGGAAGGGTAGTTTTTATAACTAAGCTCATTATGGTAACATTTTTTCTTACTGTAAAAGTTGGCAGCACTGAATTTCACAGTGTCATCAAAAATGGCGGCGCTACCAATCGATGAATTCCCTGTCTGGGGATTGATGCCGAAAAAAGAAACAGGAGTCGTCTCATTTCTCACTAAACATGAAAACTACGATGGCCGGGACACTATTATAGCTATATTTGATTCGGGTGTCGACCCAGCGGCCGACGGTCTAAAGGTAAAAAAGTTTTAAAAAGTGGCTTGTCACGGTTTGTTTGGTTACATTATTTCTTTTTGTTTGATTTCGGTGTTTCTGAGAGAGTTTGTGTTTACAGTTGACTAGTACTGGTGAGACGAAGGTTATTGAGAGGTTTGACTGCAGCGGATGCGGGGATGTGGACACAAGTACCGTCAAGAAGGTTGCCGATGGCTACATCACCGGTATTACTGGTCGAAAACTTAAGGTAAATACCTGAAAATGGCTTGTTGCTAAGCGTTAGAGTGTTGTTTGACCCTATTCCGGTTATTGAGGTCAGTGCGAGGTCAAACAATGCTGTAGGAGACTGGTCCGGTTGATGTATGTGTCAGCTGTTTTGGTACTTTCTATTTTTAGAATTAAATATATTAGAAGTGTATTAACTTTATGGAATGACTTTATTAGAATTTTTTAGTTTTTCAATGTTACTTTTAATATTGCTGTCCTTACATTCGAAATGAGTCTTTTCTATAAACCAGTGCATCAGGTAAATTTTCAGCTGCAATACTAAAGATTGTGGGATTGATTCCAGCCGTGAAATTCTGAGATTCGTGAGATTTTTATTCACTATTTAGTTGTAGTTACTATACTTAACTACTAGCATCACCTGCACAGGTCCTGATCCTGTTAAAATATCAGTACAAAAGTTACCTCATTTTACTTCCAAGAATACCATGATGTGTATCAACATATCAAATCTTTTGTATATCTCAAGCCTCAAACTAAGCACTAGGTTTGTACTATGGATACTAGACAATGGATACACTACATATTATACATTTTTTTGTAGTACGTAGAATAGAAAACACCCAGACCAGAAAGAAATATTTATTGTTAAGCACCTGCACCCGGCAGGAATTGAACCCGCAACCTTCTGCATTGCATTTGGGCCTTCGCCTGATGCGCTACAGAGACCATCAAATAATATCTCATTGATTTTAGATCCCAGACTCATGGAAGAACCAGTCAGGTGAATGGCGTGTGGGTATACTACACCCCTTCACTTTATACCCTACGAAGGTCAAAGAACGGATGCAGGAGCACCGCAAAGAGTGCTACTGGGATGTCAAACACAAACCAGCATTCGCCGAGGCAAATAAAAAATTACAGGAGTTTGAGAATGAAGTTTGTAAGTTGATCTTACTTAACTTTTATCTATTGTGTGTTTCCGCAACTAGCCCTATAACTGGACCTTTTTGCGTTACTTTAAGAATTAGGTTTCCTCACGATGTTTTCCTGCACCATAAGGGCTATATTTCACCGGGACACCATGGCGGCGCAACCAGTCGTCGCTACCAACAAAATGTATACAGCTTGTGTAATTGGTTGCGCCACCAAACAGACACCAAGTGAGTAACTCTCTATAGAGCTGCATACATTTTGTTGGTAGCGGCGACTGGTTGCGCCGCCATGGTGTCCCGGTGAAATATAGCCCTAAGAGTGATGTTAACAGCGCACTTAAATTTTTCTTAAAGAAAAAGACATTGGTGCGCTGTAGGCCAGGATTTGAAACTACGACCTTCGGAATGAAAGTCGCGGTATCTACCACTAGACCGACTACGCTCTCTGTTGATCATATCATTTGTTTCTAATGTTAGCTCCGTGATTAATATCTCTGTTCATTATTGTAACTCATATTCATATTCATATTCATATTATTTATTGATAATCATTTCATTACAGGTCATAGGTACAAAATATCAAAACATAAAATCACTTCGTAGTTCACCAAATTCATAGAACAACTCAAAAAATCGTCGATAAAAATAAAATAGTAGGTACAAATAATAAGAATAAAATACTAATACATCAATATGTCAAAAATGTCAAAATTAGGAAATAAATAGATAATAATAATGTCAAACTATAGTTTAATGTTCATAAATTCGTCAAAAGAATAGAAACATTGCTCAATAAGCCACCGGCCGAGTCTTGATTTAAAAATTCGAGGGTTGCCAGCACTAGTAACATCATCGGGTAGCCTGTTATAGACGTGGGGACTGATGGAATGAATGGTGTGCGACGCTTTCACCAGCCGATTAGACACGCCGAGCAACCTGCCTCCATGCCGAAGCGGGTATCTCGCGACGTCTGCTCTTTTAGTGTACTCAGACAAATGAACGCGCGCGTACAACGCAATATGCAGAATCAACAAGCACGGCAAGGTCAAGATTCCAAGTTCGATGAAGTAGACCTTGACGCACTCATCTGGCTGGATCCGTGCGATAGTTCTCACAGCACGACGCTGCATGCGGAAAACGCGCTCCCAATCAGCTGCATGACCCCAGAACTCCAGACCGTACTGCAACAGAGACTGGATTGTTGAAAAGTAACAAGTACGTACAGTGTGTTTGGGGAGTGTTATTGCGAGTCGGTTTAAGGCAAAGCAGGCCCTTGATATTCTCGCACATAACTGATCGATATGGGATTCCCAACACAGGGTATGATCCAATTGAAAACCGAGAAAGGATGCAGTCTTCACTTGGTTCACCCGGATCCCGTTGACGTTCACCACCAGGTCGCGACGCCCATGGCCCGAGAGATCAAAGCGAAGAAAGTGGGTCTTCGACAAGTTTAACTTAAGACCATTCACTCTAAACCAATCATGGAGCTCTCCAACGACCATGCCTAGGCGACCCTCCAAACCAGTCATACTGTCCGCTGTGACTACGGCAGCCACATCATCTGCGTACATATATAGCTGTGCATGTTGTATCGATTTTGGAAGGTCGTTCAGGAGCAACGAGAAAAGAAGGTTAGATAAAGCGGAACCCTGAGGAACCCCCACACTCGCACTAAGACCATCAGACTTCAAGCTACCGCAGTCAGCCATGACGTACTGCGTTCTATCCTTCATGAAGCTCAGCAACAGATCGCAAGCACCCGAGCAGATGCCGTACCATTGAAGCTTCCTAAGCAGAACGTTGTGATCTGCAACGTCAAAAGCTTTAGAAAGGTCACAACAAAGGACGGCGACCTGCCGTCTGGCCTCGCGCGCCGACAGAACCTCATGCAGGACTTTCCGCGCCAGTAAGGTAGTCGAGTGGCCGGCACGATAGGCATATTGGCGATCTGAGATAATATCCGCCTCCCTCAGGAATTTATTCAGACGATCTGTTAGGCCATTCTCCATTACTTTAGCTACTGCTGGAATAATAGAGATGGGCCTGTAGTTACCAGACTCGCACTTTTTACCCTTACCTTTATATAGGGGACACACTTTTATTTCTTTTAGACATCGGGGATACACCCCATACCGAATACACTCATTAAATAATAAAGACAAGGGGCCTGACAAGACCTCCGCCACTGACCTTAGAAGTTGTACAGATATCCCGTAAACATCACGCGTCGGTTTATTTGCAACCCTCTTAGTCAAAATCAGAAAAACTTCCCTAGGTGTGAAGCGAGTAAATCTGAGGCACCTATTAGAACGAGGCAACGCACGAGCGAGCTGCGCATACGCCCGCTCCACATCAGCCTGCGGGGCCCCGCATTGTATTGCCGCTGATACAAACTGCTGATTTAGGCTATCTACCAATTCTGTTTTAGAGGTGTAGGCATTGCCACAAGGCTTCCTAATTACCTCGGTGAAATCTGTGTTCGCAGACTTAGTATTACACCTCTCAATGTTAACAACTTGCCACATTGTTTTCATCATATTTTGACTGTTATCTATCATGCCTACAAAATAATTAGTTCTAGTACGTTGTAGTAAATTGTTATATACAGTAGTGCATTCATCGATTTTAATGTCAAGGTTTTCTTCTAAAGGAAATTTATATTTTAATTCGATTAAGTCAAATAATAATGATTTCATATTTAAAATGTCATTGTTCACCCAACACTTAAGCTTAGGGTTAATTAATTTCATTTTAAAGGGAAAACAAATGTCAATCAGATATGTCAGAACATTAATTATTGATTGAGCAAATTCATTAGGTGTCAAAATACTAAATTTGATACAGCGGTCGTACCAATCTATACTCTCTGCAGCTTGCACGAAAGCGTTCCTAGTAGCACGAGTTACATCACGAGTTCTACGGTGAGTACAAAGAATGCGGGTGCTTTGTGGAGTGCTCAACACACCCCGCACTCCTCGATGGTCACTGATATTGGTCACCACAGGAGTCACCGCGGAAACATCAATATTTGAGTACAGGTGATCGAGCGAGGTGGCTGTACTGTTACAAACCCGCGTAGCTGATAATACGTGGTTCTTAAAACCATGACAATTTAACAAGTCTACTAACCTCTTACGTCCAGAACTAGGCGTCAACCAGTCGATGTTGGCATCACCAACAATGACACAATTTAGACTCAGCTCGGTGATCTTATTAAGCAACTTCTCTAAAACATTTAAAAAATCAGAATCTTTAATGGTGTTAAAATTCGATCTATAAAAGCATATAATTACTACTCTGTAGTCTAATAAATCAATTGCTGATATCTCACATATTTGTGTAACTGACAAACTACATAAATCAGTATTCTCTACGGCTTTAATGTGAGATTTTACAAACAGACAACTACCCCCATGCTGCATGTCTACTCTGCAGAAACTCGAGACTAGTCTATAATTCTGTATATTAATACATTCAAGCTCGTCTTTCCTCAGCCAATGCTCCGTTAACGCTAGCAAGTCGCATTTTAACTCGCTTTTTAGCAGTACTTCGAGGCTTTTGGTTTTATTAAATAAAGAACGCATATTCTGATGTACTATAGACAAATCAGCTGCGATTTGTTTACATTGTCGAGTAACGGTACCGGTTCGACGGTCGGTCGCCGCGTCCAGCCGTGCGGCGCGGGCCGGCGGCTGCTGGAGCGGAGTGAATTTAGTAGGCAACACCCCACTCGCGCTTGCACTACTGCTGGGAGCGGGGTCGGGGAAGAAACCAGTTCGATAACTTGACGCGCGGCGGCCACGCGCCCGGTGATAATAAAGTAGTGAATAAGCTTTCTGGGCAGCCGATAACAAATGCAGAGTGCCTATCGGAGTGTAGTTGTCGTTTTTGCACCGTGTAGTGGTCAGACTTTGCGATCTTCGTTATGTATTTGTGAATATCATCAGTTGTAGTGTCCGGTGCGAACGACCAAGCCTGCAAGTACCGCGTGCTCTCCACGGTTTTTAACTCGCAGTCTTCCTTACCGCTGCCCCTAACAACAAGACGTTTTTTTGTCGAACGCTTGCGGGTAACCACCTGCCAGTCAGTGCGAGTGTCGTCCGTTTGTTGTGATTCCTCAGTGCTAGGGACACCGGAAGAATTCATCGGCTTTACCGTGGAAGGCAGCGCAGGCGGCTGGGTTATACGTGGCTTTTTCGTGTTGAGAGTGGGCTCCTGCGCAGCGTGACGTTTTTTCCCGGCGACGGCGGTAGACGTCTTACCCGCAGCAGCAGAGGAGTCGTTAGAAGATAACATTGTATTCAGACGAACCTGTCTAAGTGGACGCTTTTGCTTCAACATAGCCAGAGGTGCCGCTGGCACGGGTTCGGTAATTGTGAGTGTATCCAGTGTATCCCGATTGTCAGCATCCAGGTCAGTAGGAAGTCGCCCGTTGGAAGTACCCTCGACAGGAGGTTTATTCACTTTGAGTGAAAGGTCAGCAATTGTTGCAGATTGCTCCACAATCCTGTCCTCCAACGTTGAGATTTTCTTCGTCAGATCTACAATGACCTTTTGTAGGTCGCGTACTGCACTTTCTAATACTTCTAAAGTCATTTTTATATTTTAAAATTTAATAAATACTGGGAGCTAGATTTAACCATTCGAGATACCCTCGAATGCAAATAACTTCTTATCATGTCAACAGAATCGTTAAATAATAATTAAAGTAGGTAGGTAATATTATGTGGTAGGTAATTTGATTGTTTATTGCTCTAGGCAGATCTACTAGAAATATTTTAAAGAAAAAGGTATCTTTGAAAATTCACTCGCGGTGAGGTTTGAACTTGTGTCTTTGGGTCAGTCAGTACCCCAAGTGACATTGGGGCTTGGGGTACATTCAGTACCCAAATGTTACTTGGGGTACATTCAGTACCCAGATGTCACTTGGGGTACATTCAGTACCCAGGTGTCACTTGGGGTACATTCAGTACCCAAATGTCACTTGGGGTACATTCAGTACCCAAATGTCACTTAGGATACATTCAGTACCCAGATGTCACTTGGGGTACATTCAGTACCCAAATGTCACTTGGGGTACATTCAGTACCCAGATGTCACTTGGGGTACATTCAGTACCCAATATCACTTGGGGTCTTGACAAATGTATATAGAATGTGTTTATGTAATCATTACAGCATCGAAATCCAACTTGAGTATAGAAGAGAAACAACAAAAAGAGGAACTAGAAGCGAGAGTAGAAGTACTGCAGGCAGCTGAGAAGAAGTACAATGATGTTGGGCCTACCTATGACTGTGTTCTGTTCAATGATGGAACTGTTTGGAGGTAAAGTCTGAAATTAAATATCTTTAGCCAGCGACTTTAGCCTTTTGTCAATCCTGGTTTTGAAATGTTGAGCGTTGAGACTATGCTAAAAGTAATAAACAACCACACAATTAAAACCAAAAAATGATTTTAATTTAAATCCAACATAAATAAAAAAATAAATTAAATAAATTCTGTGAACAACACACAGCGCCTCTAGCCCCGTGGTAAGCGACTAAGCTTGTGTTACGGTGACTAGACAACGGATATAATACTTATATTTATTGCGATAATACTTATACTTATTAACATTGCGAGAACAGAAGAAAAATCTGTCTTTTTTCCTTATGACGAGAAAAAGAGATGGACCCATTTTTGATGTAGTGGACAATTGGTCAAGTCAAAAAATAGTGTCAATTAGTCAAGCGTATAGTTACCGCAGATGAAAGTGTTAATTCGTCAAGCCATGAAAAAGTGTCAATTAGTCATTTTGTCTGTTTCAGTTGTCTACTATCAGCAGTTTAGGCTGTGCGTTGATCCATTAACCAGTCAGGCAGCACAAACCATTTAATAGATTTAGATTTGTATTCCTCACATTTCCAGTTAAGTATTTATTTAAAAAATCATTTCCAGAGCCTGTATAGACACATCGGAGACAGGAGATCTATCATCTGGAGTGTTCCTCGGAGAGTACAGTGTGACACATGAACACTCACACTTGACCAAGATGGATGAGATGACGGTCAGCATCAATGTACATGATGAAGGAAACACTTTGGAAGTTGTTGGGATGTGCTGTGAGTTTATTGTACTTATACGACCTTTGTCTACATCTACACTAATATTATAAAGAGGAAAGATTTGTATTATTTTGTTTGTGTGTGTGGTATGTTTGTAATGAATAGAGTGAATGAATAAATCAAAAACTACTTGACCGATTTCAAAAGCTACATTCGCCCTGAGTATTATAGGCTACTTTTGATCCCGATATTCCCGATCGGCCCAGCGAAGACCGGGACTTGCGCGGGCGAAACCGCGTGGCGCAGCCATTGTATAAGCTAATATGATTATACGAAGCAATGGTATATTATCTAGGTTGTTGCTAATATCTGTTTACAATGCAATAACATGTTTTTAACTCAAGGCTGTGTAAATATGACTATTTAACTACTACTTAAATATGCATTTAACAGACACCTAAATGGAATGTGTTAAGTTTTTGAAATTAATATGGGTATATAAGATGCATTACATATAATATGTAAGGTTTTAGGTTCAAATCCTATTGGGTGCAGAATTTAGAAAGCATTAAAAAAAAAATAATGCTTTCCAATATTTGTGTAGCAGGTACAGAAATACCCCTAGCTTTTATGGTTCATGGGATACAGCCTAGTGACAAACGGACAGACAGCCGAGTCTCAGAACTAGGGTCCCATTTTTAGCCTGGTACGGAACCCTAAAAAACGAATTTTCCAAGTGTACGAAACACTTTCATAATAATATCAATGTAATTATTTCTTTTATATTTCAGCAACTCACGGCACCCACGTAGCAGCAATCGCTTCAGGCTACTTCCCTTCCGAGCCGGAGCGCAACGGTGTAGCCCCGGGGGCTAAAATAGTCTCCCTTACTATCGGAGATAGCAGACTTGGGTCTATGGAGACAGGAACTGCGCTGGTCCGAGCCTGCATAAAGGTCATGGAGCTGTCTAAGCAGATGAAGATTGATGTTATCAATATGAGTTATGGGGAGCACGCGCATTGGGCTAATTCTGGGTGAGTAAGGAGAATTTCAATGAGTGGATGTGAGGATGATTATGTGTCAAAGAACACACCCCAAATTTCATGCCCCTAGGACCAACGGTTTTGGGTCTGCATTGATATATGGTCTAATATGTTTCACACTGATCTAGAAGAAGGAAGACGTAAATCCCTGAAACAACTGATCTAACAATATGTTAGAGTGTCCCCAACTATAGCCAATCTTTAGGCATCCAGGTGGTGTCCACTGTGTAAAGGAGAGCTGCCTCGTGCCCAATACTAACTTTTTTTTTTTTTTTAACCTGGGAAAATCTGATTAAGACCATCAGGCCGCTCTCGGGGGAGAGCGGCCCGGTGAGTGGGGGTCCCCCCGGCCAAGATGGTGTGCGGCCGGGGTATACCCACTAAAAACCCACGGTGTCCTTCTCGCCGCTATTGCCAGAGCTCGTCGGAAACCTTACGGAGGAACGTCGACGAGACTCGAAAAGCGCGCTATCGACACAGTCTGTTGGTTGCGCCGCGAACGTATATCGCCATACAAACTTCTCTCTGGTCAAAACTTGCGTTTTGCCGAATACTACCTGGAAGGAAGACAGCAACGGGACCCCGGACAACTAATTCTATGCAAATATGTTATAGGGTCCCCAAGTAAGACCACTTTGGGTATAAATGGAGGGCCGTTGTACCGTCAGGCCACTCCCAGAAGCAACCGTCAGGGATCAGTTTTAGACAGATCCTGTCCCCAAATGCTAGTTTGGTTCTCTATAAGGAGAGCTACCACATGCCCAAACAGCACTACCAGAATGTCCAGACTAGTACCGGAGCAATGAAGCCGCTCACCACTCTACCACATGCCCAAACAGCACTACCATAATGTCCAGACTAGTACCAGAGCAATGAAGCCGCTCACCACTCGTTTCTCAAAGAGGAGCTAACGACAATCTCTAAAGCCGGCAGAAAAGCCACCAACAGGCTAAGCTCTCGACTTTCGGCGGGAAAGCGGAGACAACATGTCGTGCTCCAATTTTATTTTCGTTAAACTATGTTGTAAACCCGGTTAAATTGTGTAATTTTGGTGGAATCTTATTCAATTCAGTTCCGTGAATGTGCACAAGTGTAGTGAAAACAAAATTGAGTGTTAAACATGGACTTTCCGTCGTTCGCGCCGAAGCTCCTTGAAGGTTATAGTAAAGTTGCCACCGCTCTACCATAACTTGAAACTATAGGCCCGATCGGGCTAATCTCATGCCAAATACTTGATACTGGCAAGATGTACAAGATGTACGACGCCAAAACTATAATAAGAAGAAACTTGAAATATTCTAAAACTTGACCCTGGCTGTTCCAAATTGGCCATATCGGTCTCAGACCGAAATAAATAATAATAATAAGCTAAGCTCCGGCCTGTCTTCCTTAGTGGCTGTACCAGTCAACATATCAATATACCAGTCAACGGTACACGGACGAGTCTGCTTGCTGCTGCGATGGCCGGGGTATTTTCTTTATTTCTTTTTGATAATAAGTTTTTATAATGTTTCAGTCGAGTGGGTGACATAATAGCGTCGGTGGTGAACCGCTACGGCGTGACGTGGGTGGTGTCCGCCGGGAACCACGGGCCGGCGCTCGGCACCGTGGGCGCGCCGCCGGACATCGCGCAGCCGGTGCTCATTGGTAACTAGCGAACATACATCTACTATATCTATACTTGTTCAGTTAAATCTGAACATTATTATGAAAATGTAATTTTCTACTAAAATGCTATATGTAATAAGCTGGCAACATTGATGTTGGTATTAATTTTAAGTTTATTATGGCAACACTCTCTCTTCCGTTTTGATCTTCAAAGAAGCTGTTGTACTTTTTATATTATTTCAATAAACCAAGAGTTAAAGTCAAATTGCGCTGCATTTTATTTATACATGCTGTCGCTTGGTCCTTCGAGAAGAAAACAGTGTAAATTCGGTGCTTTCGTAAGTTTTCCGCGGTTTTGTGTGAGTGACTTCGGTTGCCGGGGCTCGCGCGGGCCGCCAAGTGTTGCGAAATTTATGCGAAATTTTGCATATTATCAACGGCAAAGGAGCTACGGAGCATCAGTGGAGTACAATCTACAAGATTATCGAAGAAAAACCTACTTCAATCTGTATTTTTATGCAGACGATTAATTTTTGAAGCGAGGGTGATTTGAGAAAACTTTCGCAAGGTGAACGGGCAGATTTCGCTGTGTGGCGGCCATAACCGGAGGTGCGTTCGTCAGGTTGGCGACATTGCGCGTGAGACGGCCATCTTCCGGGCCGAGTTGACATTGACAGCTGTCACTGTCATCCATCGTAGTGACCGGCCGGCTTCGTTTGTTTACATTTGCAAATATGTTTAAATCTACGTAATTAAAACGATTTACGTCGAGTTTCGTTGCATATTGCGGTTATATATAATAGTGAATATCATTGCGGAGTGCGAAAATATATATAAATCAAGTGCGTTACGAAAATAAAGTGGTGCGGCTTAGTGCGGTCATAATAAACAGCGATACCTATCGTTTTGTGTGCGGTTTGCGTCCAAAGGATTGTAGTGTACGGATTGTTTACCAAACTTGGTAAGCAATGGAAGCCAGCTTGAAAAAGTTGCGTTTAGAACGTGGACAGCTCAAAGGTACTGTGACTAGAATAGAAAACTTCGTCAACGATCCCATAAACCTAACCTCTTCTTCAGTGGAAATGTTAAAAGCGCGAAAAGATAAATTACTTGGTACAATGCGTAGCTATGAAACTGTGCAGTTAGATATCTTGTCTCTTGATCCCGGGGATCCTGAAAGTATTGAGCAAATGGAAGAAAAGTATTATCACATCATATCAAAACTTGATTCAAGCTTGAAAAAATTAACAGAATCTGAAGTATCTAAATGTCCAAATGTAGCATCTTCCAAATTGCCCAATATTGAGATTCCGGTATTTTCTGGCAGGGATTTTACCAAGTATATCCCATTTATGGACTTGTTCAACGCTGTTTTTCATAACAATAACTTACTTTCTGATGTACAAAAATTATTTTATTTAAGAAAGTATTTATCCGAAGAAGCACTAGCTGTAATTGTAAATTTACCACTTGTAAATGAGTCGTACAAGGAAGCCATTGATTTATTAAAGAAAAGATATGATAATAAGGCACGCTTGATAAGCAATCACATAAACATAATTTTAGAAATGCCATCTATGCAACGGGGTACTGCGGCCTCTTTAAGATCATTTATATCGGAAGTGCAGCAACAAGTTTATGCTCTTAAAAACTTAAAACAGCCCATCGAAGAATGGGACATGTTGCTTATTTGCATTTTAACAAAAAAGTTGGATCAATACACCAACCGGGCATTCCAGTTAGAAAGGGATCCCGAACCATTACCCACATTAGTTGAGTTTATTAACTTTTTAGAGAAACGCGCCAATGCGCTTGAAGAAAGTGGAGACAAAACTGCTCATGAGAGCATCTCCAAAAGACCTTATAAGGTAACCAATGTTGCCGCCAGACTTAGTTCTGGTAAAGTTTGCAAATATTGTGATAAAGTGGACCATTTATTGTTTAATTGCCCAAAGTTTAAAACAGCTGCTGATGTTGTTCGAATTAAATTTGTTGACGATCACAAACTTTGTACAGTTTGTCTCAATGAACATAGGGGGCGCTGCAGGTTCCATTTTAAATGTAAAATTTGTAAAAATTCAGGCCACAATACACTGTTGCATAGCAATGCAGATCAAGAGCAAACGATTGCTCTTCACACAAGCAGCTCCTCTACACAGGTACTATTACCTACAATTAAAGTTAAATTGTTTGATATTAGAGGACATGAACTGCTTGTTAGGGCATTGCTTGACAGCGGCAGTCAAGCCTCATTCATAACTTATTCGTTGGTAAAAAGGCTATCCTTAAACCCTATCATCACCCAATCTACTAATATTATTGGTATTGGCAACCAAAATAACAAAATAAATAAGTATGTGAACATTGCGCTTCACTCTCCAGTGCAGGACATGCAATTTCATGTTAAATGTAATATTATAGATACCATAACTACACGGTTGCCTCAACAACATTTTGATCTAAATAGTTATAACTTGCCAAAAGGGATTCATTTATCAGATGATAAGTTTAATGTACCCACAGATATTTCACTTCTGTTAGGGGCTGACATGTATTTTAATATTTTGTTAGATGGCCAAATAAAACTGGTAAATGGTCCTGTGTTGCAAAATACTTTGTTTGGTTATGTTGTTGGAGGGACTGTGTCTAACTTGCACAGTGACAATAAAACTCTAGTTTCAAATTTTGCTATCTGTGATCATGAAAAATTAGAGAGTGTAATGGAACAGTTTTGGTTGAGTGAAAGAATCCCTGAGCCTCTTGAAAAGGAAAACAAGGTTACAGCTGAGTTACAAAAGACAGAAAATATTTTCCAAAAGTCGGTACAGATTAAAAACAACAAGTTTTTTGTAGATATGCCTCTTGTAACTGATTTAAATAACTTAGAACTTGGAGATTCTTTTTCAATAGCACTACTAAGATTCCTCGCACTGGAGAGAAAATTAAAAAGTGATGCAAATTATTTTAAGTTATATAAAAAATTCATTGATGAGTATTTAGCTTTGGGTCATGCCAAGATAGTAGATATTGGTACTTATGATATACAAAACGGGCCTGTATATTTTCTCCCACATCATGCTGTTGTCAATGAGAATAGTAAAACAACAAAACTTAGAGTTGTTTTTAACGGCAGCATGAAGTCAAAAAATAAACTTTCCCTTAATGACGTTATGTTGAATGGTCCAATTGTTCAAAGCGAACTTTTTGATATTCTTGTCCTATTTAGGACCTATATTTATACATTGATATGTGATGTATCAAAGATGTTTAGAGGGATTCACATTAATAAACATCAACTTTCTCTTCAAAATATATTATGGAGAGACGATCCAAGCAGTCCTATTAGTTGTTTGCAGCTCCAGACGGTCACATATGGTCTGAAGGCTTCCACTTACCTAGCAACAAGGTGTCTCATTGAACTGGCACAGAGATACGGTGAAACCTATCCACTTGCAGCTCAAGCTATGCGTTCCAATACCTACACTGACGATGTGTTGTGCGGAACAGATGATTGTAGCCAACTTTATGAATTAAAAAGGCAGTTAATAGAGCTGTTAAGCAAGGGCAGTTTTACTTTGCACAAGTGGTGCTCAAATGTCCCAGAGGTTTTGAATGACATCCCAAGTGAGCACAAGTATTTTGAGGAAATAGATATCAGTAAAAATAATATTATTAAAACTCTTGGTTTAAAATATGATATCTTACCCGATCAGTTCACTTTCACAAGTCCTGATTGTTTAAAAAAGGATTTGCAAACTAAAAGGAGCATCCTTAGTTACATTGGTAAAATGTTCGACCCTTTGGGATTAATCGGACCAATTATAGTAGTTGCAAAGCTATTTATGCAAGAGCTTTGGGCAATCAAAATTGGATGGGACACCGTGCTGCCGCCTGCTCAACTTGAGTACTGGGGGAAGTTTATGTACAACTTAAGCATGATGGGAACCATCTCTGTGCCAAGATGCTTATCACACAATAGCTTCACCAACATACAATTGGTGGGCTATGCAGATGCCTCAATCAAAGCATTTGGTTGTTGTCTGTATCTGAGGGTTGTGGATGAGCAAAATTTGAAGGTCTATGTTAACTTGCTTTGTTCAAAGTCAAGGGTTGCCCCTATGGGCAAAACATTGACTATTCCCAAACTCGAACTCAACAGTGCGGTTCTCTTGGCTCAGCTGGCAGGTAGGGTCTTTGACATTTTGAAGACAAGATTCTCCTTGTCGGTTCACTTATACAGCGACTCACAAATTGTGTTGGCATGGCTGACATCAACCAAACTCATTCGCGACGTGTATGTGTCAAGACGAATCAAACAAATACATGACATTACAAAGGTCGTTGAGTGGTCTTATGTTAGGTCTGCAGATAATCCAGCCGATTTGTTATCTCGAGGCTCTGATCCACAAAAACTAAAATCATGCAAATTATGGTGGTTTGGGCCTGCTTATTTGGCAGATATAGAGTTCACTCACTCACGCACTGAATTTCAATTTCCTATTCCCTCTAATAATGTAGAGACAGCCAATGTCTGTTATACAGAAAGTACTGAGTCCAGCCTTTTTGATAATAATAATGTAGAGACAGCCAATGTCTGTTATACAGAAAGTACTGATTCCAGCCTTTTTGAAAAATATTCAAGTCTCTACAAACTACAAAAGATAGTGGCTCTCTTATTAAGATTTAAAAATAACTGTGTTAATAAAAATGGAAAGGCCTTTGGTCCATTATGCCCAAAAGATTTAGATAATTCACTTAATATAATTATTCGTGCTGCTCAAATTAAACATTTATCTTCTGAGATACAATCCTTGTTTAAAAGCAAGACTATCAAGTCTGGTTTAGCTAACTTACATCCCTTTTTAGATGAAAGTAACATTTTAAGAGTAGGTGGTCGCCTTCAAAATGCCACAAATATGTCTTATGACAAAAAACACCCAGTAATAATACCAAAAACATCTTGTATTGCTTCAATGCTTGTTGAGAGAGAGCACTTGCGTCTTCTCCATGCAGGGCCTAAGTTAGTTCTTAGCTCTCTCTCTCAAAAATATTATTTGATTAGTGGTATTAGAGAAGTCAAAAAGGTGGTCCATAAGTGTGTCACATGTCACCGTCTAAAGGCTACAGCTGCCAAGCAACTGATGGGGTCTCTCCCTAAAGAAAGGTTGATGGCAACTAGACCATTTCAGACCGTAGGTTTGGATTTTTGTGGCCCATTCAGCATAAAAGTTGCTAGAATTCGCAACCCAATAGTGTCAAAGACTTATGTGGCACTATTTATTTGTTTTGTCACAAAAGCAATTCATGTTGAACTGGTTACCGACCTCTCTACAGAGGCATTCTTGGCATGTCTCAAACGCTTCATTGCGAGACGTGGCTTGCCTAATTGTATTTTTTGTGACAATGCCACTACATTCAAGGGTGCTTCAAACACTTTAAAAGTATTATATGAGCTATTCAATTCCAAAATGCACAAAGATGCAGTTATTAATTATTGTTTGGAAAAATGTATCCAATTCAAATTTATTCCCAGTTACTCTCCGGAGTTCGGAGGATTATGGGAGGCAGGGGTCAAGAGCTTGAAGTTTCATTTAAAGAGAATAGTAGGCAATCTATGTCTTACCTATGAAGGTCTCAACACGGTTATTACTGAAATAGAAGCCATTCTCAACTCGCGCCCTCTGCTTCCTATGTCTTCAGATATTTCTGACACCAACTACCTGACCCCAGGCCACTTCCTCATTGGCCAAGCAATGACAAGCTATCCTGAATTAGATCTCACAGATGAAAATGTAAACCGTTTAAAATTTTGGAATGTATTAACCAAATTAAAACAGGATTTTTGGAAGGCTTGGTCAAGAGACTATCTTACTCAGCTTCAGAGTAGGCCTAAGTGGGTTGAGGCTCATCCTAATTTAAAAGTAGGAGATCTAGTTATTGTAAGATCAGATAATACTGTTCCACTTAAATGGCCGATGGGTCGTATTGTAAAGGTTTTTCCTGGCTCTGACGGTAAGGTAAGAGTGGCTGAGATCAGGATTGGTAATAAAACTTATACAAGGTCTTATAGAAAACTAAGCCCTCTACCTATTAATTAATTTTAGTTTTAAAAATACAGACTTATAGTCTCTAGAAAGAAAGTTTACTTGCTGTTTTTGTATTTAAGGTTTGTTAAAAGTAAAAGTAATACCTAGTTTTTAGTTTCTCGTTTAAAAACCATTTCAGGTTTCTTATTAAAAATTATGCCTATTAATTCTTAAAGAATTTAAAGCCAGCATCTAGATAGTCACATTTGAATCTACACTTTGTTAATTATTTCATTTTTTACTGTTTTCATTTCCCTTTGGGGCCAACTATGTTCAGTTAAATCTGAACATTATTATGAAAATGTAATTTTCTACTAAAATGCTATATGTAATAAGCTGGCAACATTGATGTTGGTATTAATTTTAAGTTTATTATGGCAACACTCTCTCTTCCGTTTTGATCTTCAAAGAAGCTGTTGTACTTTTTATATTATTTCAATAAACCAAGAGTTAAAGTCAAATTGCGCTGCATTTTATTTATACAATACTATACCGCGGGACTCTTCTATCTAATCTAATTAACCGCGGATCTTGATTAAATAATTTGTTAGTTTTCGATTTTGCCTTTTCTACTACAGCAGTCAAAGAGTAAGTTTCTACGGCGGTAAGGGCTATGTACTGTCTCACCGACGTAACTCCCTTCAATTCCCAGGTGTAGGAGCCTACGTGTCCCCCGAGATGATGTCCGCGGCGTACTCGATGCGCTGCAAGCTGGGCGGCGGCGCCTTCTCGTGGTCCTCGCGCGGACCCGCCGCCGACGGCGCGCTCGGCGTGGCCGTGTGCGCGCCGGGGGGAGCCGTCGCCGCTGTGGCCAGGTGAGGGGGGGGGGGGGGGGGTAGACACACGGTGTAGGGGAAATTACAGTCTAGGTGTCTTGTTTACAGTTTGGTAGTCTAGATTACAGTTTGGTAAACAAGATTACAGTGTAGTAATGAAGATTACAATATAGTTAACAAGATTACAGTTTGGTAATCAAGATTATATCATAATCATACTCTAGTAACCATTGCTGCCGTCGCTAGGTGTAGGGTGTTTTGTAAACACACTGTCTAATGCTTACCACAGCCAAATAATCAGGATTACACTTTAGTTATCAAAATCACAGTCTAATTATCAAGATTATATTTCAGTAATGAAAATCACAGTATAATAATCAATATTACACTCCAGTAATCAAAATCACAGTCAAATAATCAATAGTACACTCCAGTAATCAAAATGACAGTCTGGTAATCAAGATTGCACAGTGAATTTTAGTGTCAGTTTGGGCACTAGCTACCTCGGCTAAGCAGAACTGGGCTCTGCGGTGGAAGCATGATCTGTCTAATACTGACACCCCCGAAGGTGCCTCACGGTACTAAAGGGTATAACGGCCCTTTCTCGAAAAGACATTTTGTCGAACAGATAGGTTACACTGGCATAGGAGGGCATAGTGGATGATTGTCTAATCAAAGTCACAGTCTCGTAATCAATAACCAATAAACCGATAACCAAGATTACTATTCCACATCACACTTTAGTAACTAAGATCACACTCTAGTAACCCAGATCCCACTCTGGCTAACCTAACCTAACCAAGATCACACTCTGGTAATCAAGATTACTCTCTGGTAACTTGTCAAATTTATTTACCATTTTGTTAGAACTTGTTTCTATGGTTACATACATATATCTGCCAGTCATCAGCTTCACATCTAAATAGCTAAAATCACAATAATATAATCTTGTTTATTACATTTCACGATTTTAAACTTAAATGTTTTTTTCAACTACAAATATTATTAAATAACGGGGTATTTATTTACCATGTTTAAATTGGTTTTATAACGGAGCTTGATATTTCGCTTGTTATTTAACTGGATTGTTCACGAGACTGGAGATTGCGGGTAGGTGATGATAGTTATCATTTCCACAACAAAACATGGTAAATATCCCGTTATTATTTTATTAATCTTATAAAGTTTACAATTATGTATGTATTAGGTCCTTACATATGAAATTGGCGTTTTGTCGTACTGGCCACTTTGATCTCAAATATCTCTTCTTTGGTTAGGGATTCCAATTTCAAATTTATACAGCTATTTATTCATACATTTGTATTTCGAAAACCGTAATTCATTTGTTTTGTCCTCGTTTGGTTTTTTCTTTGCGTCACGCAGTTTACAAAATGGAAAACTTGAAATATCGCGTTATTTACGAGTACGAGTTCCACCGTGGTACCAGTGCTGCAGAAACGGCTCGAAGGATTAATGATGTGTGTGGCGGCGGTGTCGCAAAAGAAAACACAGTGCGTTTTTGGTTCCAACGTTTTCGTTCTGGAAATTTCGACCTGCAGAACAAGCCCCGTGGACGGCCGGAGACTAAAGTTGCTAATGAAGAATTGAAAGCTATTGTGGAAGCAGATCCATCGCAAACCACGTCCGAGTTAGCTGCAGGCTGCGGTGTTAGTGATAAAACTGTTTTAATCCACTTGCAGCAAATTGGAAAGGTGAAAAAGCTTGAAAGGTGGGTACCTCATGAATTGAGTGCAGCAAACCGACAAAACGCGCGTCAACTGCTGCGTCTACATTACTCAACCGGCACAATAAATAAATAAATAAATAAAATTTTATTTAATAAAAGAATTTACAGGTTACTTATACAACTATTTTACATTTCTGTGTATTAACTGTGACAATAATTAGTACAAGTACAATTTTATCAGCGGTCCCTGCACTAAGCAAAAGCTTGTATCGCAGGAGGCTAGCGGTGAGTTTATAATTGCGTAAGTTTCGGGAAAGTCACTGAAGTATCGAAGTATCACTGAAGTATATAGTAAACATGAAATTTGTAACCACATTATGAACTTAAATATCAAAAATGAGAAAATTAAAAAAATGAAAATGAATTTAAATTTGAAAAACTAAGAAACATAGCACAAGGAATTGGATGGCTAGTTCTCTATAATGTATGTGAGTAAGTAAGGTGAGAGTATGTATGCGTGTGGGGGTGAAAGTGGGGAACGCAGGGGATGAGCGAACGAGACCGTTTGCCCCCGCAACTCGTCCTCTTAAGAGTCTGCTATCGGGAAAACGCATCTCGCTTTTACCGAGAGTTAAACAGATAGAGAAGGGGGATAAGAGATGGCGAGCAAGGGTGTAGTTTGTGATGATGTGCATGAGTATGACTAGACGTGTTTATTGGAATGGATGGAGCAATTGGGATCAAAATACGGACTTGGGTAGAAATGTCCTCTGTCTGGTCGTAGTCAAGTCCAAGGAGCCATTTTTCCACAGTTATTTTAAATTGCCTGTTGGAGCTATTAGCTACAAGCTTAAGATTTTTTAAAACAAAATTAAACAGATAAGCTGACATATAGAGGTGAAAGCGCCTGGCGAATGTTGTACGAGTCCAAGGTACCGCAATGCTAAAAGGTTTCCTTTTCAAGCCAAGCTAGTAGTCCGGCGGTAACTGCACCATTCTATGCATTGAGATTAATGTCCTTTGCACAAAAAGTTAGCGGACCCGAAGAACACCACACTCTGCATAATGAAGGGATTTTAAATCGGATCATTACC
>OY292396.1:32045610-32084455 GCA_958496205.1 Idaea biselata
ATAAAACGACATTTTATTATACGTAAGTAATTGTAAGTAATACGGTGAAGGAATATATCGTGAGGAAACTGACATCTCCTAGGACTCACCACGATCCGAAGGCATGGGACATTCGCCAATCCGGATAAGGCCCCCGTGGCGTCTTACTGCCTAACCTCTCTAAGAGGAGGCCTTTGTCCTGCAGTGGGACAAATTAACGGGCCAACAAAAAAAGTGAGAGTTTAATTTCTTATTAGCTTCGCAAAAATGAAGAAAATTCTAATATAATAGTTTTATAATGGTTCCATCATTATCATCCGAGTCATGTTCCTGGTTGTATGAATATTTTGGAAAACCTTGCGGTGGGGACCCTTGAAAAGTAAAATCTTAATCCGAATAATATCGATATTAATGTAAAAAACTAAATTTTTCATAATTTATTTTGGTGTTAAGTTTGTATGGAAATGGTAACAGTCGCCACGTTCTTAAGCATAGAGAGGCTATCAGCCCTTACAACGTTAAGCCAGCATTTCTTAGGTCTTCTCAATCTACTGCGGCCGGACGTAGGCGCCATAGTAAGACATTTGTTCCCCGCATAACTAGCCGGTTTTCGTATGACGTTAATAGTTTCATAATGGCTATCATTATGAAACAGTGACATAAGCTGGTACTGTTTCATAATGGCTATCGTATTGACATAAGCTTAGCCGTATAGCCCCAGTATAGAATAGGGTTACCCCATCTTTTCCCGTGGGTGGGTGTCGTAAGAGGCGACTAAGGTGTCTGAGGGAGATTAGCAAACCTTAAGTTCTCAATAAACAATTTAGGGTTTAGCGGACCCCCGGCTCCCTAGAGGGATGCAATGCAACTGGGAACATCGCTCGGATGAGAAGAAGTTATTGACAAAAGCTAGTACTGTTTCATAATGGCTATCATTATAAAACAGTGACCTAAGCTGTTACCGTTTCCTAATGGCTATCATATTGACATAAGCTAGTTCTGTTTCATGACGGCTATCATTATGAAACAGTGATACAAGCTAGTACCGTTTCATAATGGCTATCACTATGAAACAGTGATATAAGCTAGCGCACTGTTTCATAATGGCCATCATTATGAAAAAGTGATACAAGCTAGTACCGTTTCATAATGGTTATCACTATGAAACAGTGATATAAGCTAGCACTGTTTCATAATGGCTATCATTATGAAACGGTGATACAAGCTAGTACCGTTTCATAATGGCTATCACTATGAAACAGTGATATAAGCTAGCACTGTTTCATAATGGCTATCACTATGAAACAGTGATATAAGCTAGCATTGTTTCATAATGGCTGTCATTATAAAACAGTGACCTAAGCTGTTACCGTTTCCTAATGGCTATAATATTGACATAAGCTAATTCTGTTTCATGACGGCTATCATTATGAAACAGTGATACAAGCTAGTACCGTTTCATAATGGCTATCACTATGAAACAGTGATATAAGCTAGCACTGCTTCATAATGGCTATCATTATGAAACAGTGATACAAGCTAGTACCGTTTCATAATGGCTATCACTATGAAACAGTGATATAAGCTAGCACTGTTTCATAATGGCTATCACTATGAAACAGTGATATAAGCTAGTACTGTTTTATATTGGCTATCATTATGAAACAGTGATACAAACTAGTACCGTTTCATAATGGCTATCACTATGAAACAGTGATATAAGCTAGCACCGTTTCATAATGGCTATCATTATAAAACAGTGACTGAAACTTGCACTGTTTCATACTGACTATCGTTAAGAAACAGTGACAAAGCTGGTACTGTTTCATAATGGCTATCATATTGACATAAGCTAGTACCGTTTCATAATAGCTATCATTGTGAAACAGTGACAAAGCTGGTACTGTTTCATAATGACTATCATATTGACATAAGCTAGTACCGTTTCATAATTGCTATCATTATGAAACAGTGACAAAGCTGGTACTGTTTCATAGTGACTATCATATTGACATAAGCTAGTACCGTTTCATAATAGCTATCATTATGAAACAGTGACAAAGCTGGTACTGTTTCATAATGACTATCATATTGACATAAGCTAGTACCGTTTCATAATAGCTATCATTATGAAACAGTGACATAAGCTGGTACTGTTTCATAATAGCCATAATTACAAAACAGTAACATATAAGCTGGTACTGTTTCCAGCGCCCCCCAACGCGACGTGGGGCGTGGTGAAGCTGCGCACGTCCAGCGCGGTGGCGGGGCGGTTCCTGCTGCACTGCATGCAGCTGGTGCCGCGCCGCTCCTGCCGCAAGCACGAGACGCAGAAGATGGTGTCCGTGACCAGGGACGCCGGCGCCGTGCTGCCCTTCCAGTCGTGGTAACGTACATTACACATCATCTGTGACTGTTTCTACTGTCTAGCTTATCAAGCTGTTAGCTTATCGAGTGGTGAGGGGCTTCATTGCTCCGGTACCAGTCTGGACAACTGGGAGTGGCGTGCCGGGCACGAGGTAGCTCTCCTTTAAGAGAACCGAATCTAGCATTTGGGGACACGATCGGTCTATAACTGATCGCTGACGGTTGCCCCTGGGGGTGGCCTGACGGTACAGCGGACCCCTCTCTTTAACCCTTGCTGGTCATAGCTGGGGACGCTATAACATACATATATGCGTAGGTATTAGAGAACTGGGTTTGCTTTTCTAGCTTATCACGGTCTCAGTAAAGCTGGGATCCTACAGCCTGTTTTATCACAGACCAAGGCCACGCCACGCCTGATATGGCCTGTGCGACTGATTTCGTCCCCGCTTCATGGACGCTAAGATTCTCACGGCCTGCCCGTCTGGTCTAGCGCGGTCTGGCCTGATAAAACACGGTTCCGTGGGACCCAAGCTTTATGATCTCGTCTTACCCATTAGATAGGATTACGAAAGACGCCTCAAATTCTGGTTTAATCTGTTCCAGGGCGATGTGCCCCTAGAGATCGTAATAGCGAAGTACTGGGCGAACATTGGCGAGTTACATGTAGACTACAAGGTGGAGTTACACGGCGTCAGAGCAGACTGCGGGCCGCGCCTCACGCTGCCCGCCGCCGACGGCCTGTGCCGGGTGGCGCTAGCAGCCGCGCGCGCCGCCGACCTGCAGCCCACTGCCACGCTCAAGTACCACGAGCCCGCTGTCAGGTGAGTCTAGTCTATAGTACAAGGTGGACCCTGTACTATACTCACGCTGCCCGCCGCCGACGGCCTGTGCCGGGTGGCGCTAGCAGCCGCGCGCGCCGCCGACCTGCAGCCCACTGCCACGCTCAAGTACCACGAGCCCGCTGTCAGGTGAGTCTAGTCTATAGTACAAGGTGGACCCTGTACTATACTCACGCTGCCCGCCGCCGACGGCCTGTGCCGGGTGGCGCTAGCAGCCGCGCGCGCCGCCGACCTGCAGCCCACTGCCACGCTCAAGTACCACGAGCCCGCTGTCAGGTGAGTCTAGTCTATAGTACAAGGTGGACCCTGTACTATACTCACGCTGCCCGCCGCCGACGGCCTGTGCCGGGTGGCGCTAGCAGCCGCGCGCGCCGCCGACCTGCAGCCCACTGCCACGCTCAAGTACCACGAGCCCGCTGTCAGGTGAGTCTAGTCTATAGTACAAGGTGGACCCTGTACTATACTCACGCTGCCCGCCGCCGACGGCCTGTGCCGGGTGGCGCTAGCAGCCGCGCGCGCCGCCGACCTGCAGCCCACTGCCACGCTCAAGTACCACGAGCCCGCTGTCAGGTGAGTCTAGTCTATAGTACAAGGTGGACCCTGTACTATCGTGTACTACTCACGTGCGTGTAGTATTGTTACTCTTGTCTATTCCTACTCTAGTATAAAGTCGGTCTACTATAATACAGTCTCGTATAATATAGTAATTATACTATAGCGTTTTTTGTGTCATGCACGCACCTGTGGTATGCAGAGATGCTTGCCTCAACAAAATGACGTTATCAAAATGAAAAAAAAAACAACTTATTTCACAATTTTTTCCAAACTAACAAACATTATCTTTTCTCTTTCCAGACCAACAGAATCAAAAATCACCCCTCTAACGCTACGCGACGTGATACCTCCCAGCAGACAGATCTACGCCTTGATAAACACGTACAACTTCCACATAGCCAAAGCCACGGACGTGTCACCTATAGTGTCGCTCCTGTGTGACATGCTGTATGAGTCGGAGTTCGAGTCGCAGATGTGGATGTTGTATAACAGCTGTAAGCAGCTTATGGCCGTCGGAGACGCTTACCCTGCTAAGGTATCTATTATGTCTGTGTAACTATTATAGTGCGACATGCTGTATGAGTCGGAGTTCGAGTCGCAGATGTGGATGTTGTATAACAGCTGTAAGCAGCTTATGGCCGTCGGAGACGCTTACCCTGCTAAGGTATCTATTATGTCTGTGTAACTATTATAGTGCGACATGCTGTATGAGTCGGAGTTCGAGTCGCAGATGTGGATGTTGTATAACAGCTGTAAGCAGCTTATGGCCGTCGGAGACGCTTACCCTGCTAAGGTATCTATTATGTCTGTGTAACTATTATAGTGCGACATGCTGTATGAGTCGGAGTTCGAGTCGCAGATGTGGATGTTGTATAACAGCTGTAAGCAGCTTATGGCCGTCGGAGACGCTTACCCTGCTAAGGTATCTATTATGTCTGTGTAACTATTATAGTGCGACATGCTGTATGAGTCGGAGTTCGAGTCGCAGATGTGGATGTTGTATAACAGCTGTAAGCAGCTTATGGCCGTCGGAGACGCTTACCCTGCTAAGGTATCTATTATGTCTGTGTAACTATTATAGTGCGACATGCTGTATGAGTCGGAGTTCGAGTCGCAGATGTGGATGTTGTATAACAGCTGTAAGCAGCTTATGGCCGTCGGAGACGCTTACCCTGCTAAGGTATCTATTATGTCTGTGTAACTATTATAGTGCGACATGCTGTATGAGTCGGAGTTCGAGTCGCAGATGTGGATGTTGTATAACAGCTGTAAGCAGCTTATGGCCGTCGGAGACGCTTACCCTGCTAAGGTATCTATTATGTCTGTGTAACTATTATAGTGCGACATGCTGTATGAGTCGGAGTTCGAGTCGCAGATGTGGATGTTGTATAACAGCTGTAAGCAGCTTATGGCCGTCGGAGACGCTTACCCTGCTAAGGTATCTATTATGTCTGTGTAACTATTATAGTGCGACATGCTGTATGAGTCGGAGTTCGAGTCGCAGATGTGGATGTTGTATAACAGCTGTAAGCAGCTTATGGCCGTCGGAGACGCTTACCCTGCTAAGGTATCTATTATGTCTGTGTAACTATTATAGTGCGACATGCTGTATGAGTCGGAGTTCGAGTCGCAGATGTGGATGTTGTATAACAGCTGTAAGCAGCTTATGGCCGTCGGAGACGCTTACCCTGCTAAGGTATCTATTATGTCTGTGTAACTATTATAGTGCGACATGCTGTATGAGTCGGAGTTCGAGTCGCAGATGTGGATGTTGTATAACAGCTGTAAGCAGCTTATGGCCGTCGGAGACGCTTACCCTGCTAAGGTATCTATTATGTCTGTGTAACTATTATAGTGCGACATGCTGTATGAGTCGTAGTTCGAGTCGCAGATGTGGATGTTGTATAACAGCTGTAAGCAGCTTATGGCCGTCGGAGACGCTTACCCTGCTAAGGTATCTATTATGTCTGTGTAACTATTATAGTGCGACATGCTGTATGAGTCGGAGTTCGAGTCGCAGATGTGGATGTTGTATAACAGCTGTAAGCAGCTTATGGCCGTCGGAGACGCTTACCCTGCTAAGGTATCTATTATGTCTGTGTAACTATTATAGTGCGACATGCTGTATGAGTCGGAGTTCGAGTCGCAGATGTGGATGTTGTATAACAGCTGTAAGCAGCTTATGGCCGTCGGAGACGCTTACCCTGCTAAGGTATCTATTATGTCTGTGTAACTATTATAGTGCGACATGCTGTATGAGTCGGAGTTCGAGTCGCAGATGTGGATGTTGTATAACAGCTGTAAGCAGCTTATGGCCGTCGGAGACGCTTACCCTGCTAAGGTATCTATTATGTCTGTGTAACTATTATAGTGCGACATGCTGTATGAGTCGGAGTTCGAGTCGCAGATGTGGATGTTGTATAACAGCTGTAAGCAGCTTATGGCCGTCGGAGACGCTTACCCTGCTAAGGTATCTATTATGTCTGTGTAACTATTATAGTGCGACATGCTGTATGAGTCGGAGTTCGAGTCGCAGATGTGGATGTTGTATAACAGCTGTAAGCAGCTTATGGCCGTCGGAGACGCTTACCCTGCTAAGGTATCTATTATGTCTGTGTAACTATTATAGTGCGACATGCTGTATGAGTCGGAGTTCGAGTCGCAGATGTGGATGTTGTATAACAGCTGTAAGCAGCTTATGGCCGTCGGAGACGCTTACCCTGCTAAGGTATCTATTATGTCTGTGTAACTATTATAGTGCGACATGCTGTATGAGTCGGAGTTCGAGTCGCAGATGTGGATGTTGTATAACAGCTGTAAGCAGCTTATGGCCGTCGGAGACGCTTACCCTGCTAAGGTATCTATTATGTCTGTGTAACTATTATAGTGCGACATGCTGTATGAGTCGGAGTTCGAGTCGCAGATGTGGATGTTGTATAACAGCTGTAAGCAGCTTATGGCCGTCGGAGACGCTTACCCTGCTAAGGTATCTATTATGTCTGTGTAACTATTATAGTGCGACATGCTGTATGAGTCGGAGTTCGAGTCGCAGATGTGGATGTTGTATAACAGCTGTAAGCAGCTTATGGCCGTCGGAGACGCTTACCCTGCTAAGGTATCTATTATGTCTGTGTAACTATTATAGTGCGACATGCTGTATGAGTCGGAGTTCGAGTCGCAGATGTGGATGTTGTATAACAGCTGTAAGCAGCTTATGGCCGTCGGAGACGCTTACCCTGCTAAGGTATCTATTATGTCTGTGTAACTATTATAGTGCGACATGCTGTATGAGTCGGAGTTCGAGTCGCAGATGTGGATGTTGTATAACAGCTGTAAGCAGCTTATGGCCGTCGGAGACGCTTACCCTGCTAAGGTATCTATTATGTCTGTGTAACTATTATAGTGCGACATGCTGTATGAGTCGGAGTTCGAGTCGCAGATGTGGATGTTGTATAACAGCTGTAAGCAGCTTATGGCCGTCGGAGACGCTTACCCTGCTAAGGTATCTATTATGTCTGTGTAACTATTATAGTGCGACATGCTGTATGAGTCGGAGTTCGAGTCGCAGATGTGGATGTTGTATAACAGCTGTAAGCAGCTTATGGCCGTCGGAGACGCTTACCCTGCTAAGGTATCTATTATGTCTGTGTAACTATTATAGTGCGACATGCTGTATGAGTCGGAGTTCGAGTCGCAGATGTGGATGTTGTATAACAGCTGTAAGCAGCTTATGGCCGTCGGAGACGCTTACCCTGCTAAGGTATCTATTATGTCTGTGTAACTATTATAGTGCGACATGCTGTATGAGTCGGAGTTCGAGTCGCAGATGTGGATGTTGTATAACAGCTGTAAGCAGCTTATGGCCGTCGGAGACGCTTACCCTGCTAAGGTATCTATTATGTCTGTGTAACTATTATAGTGCGACATGCTGTATGAGTCGGAGTTCGAGTCGCAGATGTGGATGTTGTATAACAGCTGTAAGCAGCTTATGGCCGTCGGAGACGCTTACCCTGCTAAGGTATCTATTATGTCTGTGTAACTATTATAGTGCGACATGCTGTATGAGTCGGAGTTCGAGTCGCAGATGTGGATGTTGTATAACAGCTGTAAGCAGCTTATGGCCGTCGGAGACGCTTACCCTGCTAAGGTATCTATTATGTCTGTGTAACTATTATAGTGCGACATGCTGTATGAGTCGGAGTTCGAGTCGCAGATGTGGATGTTGTATAACGTTGTTTTTAATTCAACTTTAATAAAAAAATTAAGCACATTAACGACAAGTCCATTAAATTCTATCTATTTTATAAATCTATTATTTTATATTTTATACTTTACAAAGGATGATACAACGGTTTGTATGTGGAATAATTGTTTTGATTACTTAGGTTTATTTTATAGATTATCTCAGCTTTATGTGTATACTATTTTTAATTTGGCTGTAGGGGATCTAACTGTTTGTAATATTAGCTTGCGGGTTTTTATTCCTACTCAGGTAGGTAGTTGTCTTATTTATTCCGTTGTTGCTAATGGTTGTAATTAATGGCTGCGCAAACTATAAGTAGTAGTGGTTTGCGTATCTACTATCAGAATGTAAGGGGGTTGAGAACGAAGTTATCGGATTTTTATCGTAACTTATGTCTTAGTGATCATGATATTATCGTAATTACCGAGACGTGGTTGCCGGACTCAATAGCTACGTCTTCGTTAGTCGATGACCGGTACATAGTGTGGCGGCGCGCGGCGCGCGGCGCGATCGTACATATGATGATTTGGATCAAATCTACGGTGGTGGAGTGTTGATTGCGGTGCGTAGGAACATACCGGTCACTGCTCAGCCTTCATTTCACTTGCGCGTTGGCGGAAGATGTATGGGTCACTCTGGTAATTAGGGACGCTGACAATAACTCTGTTAAATTACATATATGTTGTGTTTATATTATTGGCCAGAAGGGTGGTTATTCGTACTCTGAGCAATTGCGTAATTTCTTTAGTAAAATGGGCGAAAATATATTGTCAAATCCTAATGACAAATATTTAATTCTTGGTGATTTTAACCTTCCATATATTTCATGGGAACCGACGTCATATAAGTATCTTAAACCTGCGATCTATACTAGCTCTGACGAGTGTTTTTTGGTTGATGAATTGGTGATGTACGATCTGCAACAACACAATTGTGAGCATATAAATAATAGAGTGTTGGACTTGGTACTGTCTAATGATGATATTAGCGTTAGTGAGTGTCATGAGCCCCTTGTGCGTATTGATTTGCATCACAAGCCGTTGTTCATTGAACTGAATTTTATTAAACTACCCTCATTAAAACAGCAAGAATACTTACGGTACTTTTATAATAGAGGGAACTACGTAGTCATTAATGAGGAGATTCTGGGTGTTGATTGGGAAGGCGAGTTCGGTCGTCGGTCGCTTGAAGATTCTATAGTGTTCTTCTATAATGTTATTGATAACCTTAAAGTTAAGTTTGTACCAAGCAAGCTCACTTGCCCTGGTACTTATCCTATTTGGTTTTCGCCGGCCCTTATTAAAATTTTAAAAGAGAAATTTAAATATTTCCGTAAATATAAAACGTATGGAAATTCTTCTGACTTGGAATCATTCCTTTTACTTCGTGATAGGGCAAAGTCTGTGGAAGGTAAGTGCTATGATCAGTATATTACCATGATTGACAAGAACATCGAGTCGAATCCCAAGCAATTTTGGTCTTATGTCAAAGCGCGTCGGAAATCGGGTGCTATTCCTCAAACTTTGAAATATCAGGGTAATTTGGTTTCGACTGGCCCTGAAATTTGCGAAGCGTTCTCTAGCTATTTTCATTCCACCTTTCTAGCCTCATCATCTTCTACTAGCTTTGATCCGGACGGTGTTTGCGATCGTTCTGTATCCGATATTTATAAAATTATTATCGATAAATGTGAAGTATCCAAACTCCTTTCAAAACTGGATCCATCTAAATCTGCCGGACCGGACCACTTAAGCCCTGTATTTTTAATAAAATGTGCTAATTCCATAGCGACTCCATTATCTTTGCTCTTTCAAAAATCACTTTCCACTTACACGTTTCCTCGTCTATGGAAATCAGCTTTTATCATCCCAGTACATAAAAAAGGGCAAAAACAAGATGTTGACAACTATCGGCCTATATCTAAGCTGTGTATTGTTGCTAAGTTGTTCGAAAAAATAATTTACAACCAAGTGTATCAGGCAGTCCGGTGTTCTTTTTCTCCAGCCCAGCATGGCTTCCTTCGTGGGCGATCCACTGTGTCGAACCTGATACTACTTAATGACTACTTAACTAAAACTATGGAGGGGGGCGGTCAAGTGGATGTAGTTTATACAGACTACAGTAAATGCTTTGATAGAATTGATCACAGCTTATTGTTATCTAAGCTTCTCTTGATTGGCATCAGAGGTGACCTTTTGAGATGGTTTGCTTCTTACATCGACAACAGGACGCAGGCTGTCGTAGTAAATAATTATATTTCTAGCTGGGTTATCGTACCCAGCGGTGTCCCGCAGGGGTCCTTGCTAGGACCCTTGCTATTTCTTATTTTTGTAAATGACATTGAAAGCTGTTTCCGTCATGGCCAGCTTCTTTGTTTCGCTGATGACATGAAGATATTTGGTAGCATTGAATCGGCAACTGATATGTTTAACCTTCAATCTGATTTGTCAAGACTTGATGCTTATTGTATCGAAAATAAATTGGATCTGAACCCTGCTAAATGTTTTGTTGTAGCTTTTACTCGTAAGCGCAATCCAACCAATTCAGAGTATTTCTTAAAGGGCTTAATGTTAGAAAAGGTGGATTATATTAGAGACCTAGGGGTAATGCATGACTCTAAACTCATCTTTGATATGCATATTGATAACATTTGTACTAGAGCTCTGAAAGCTTTGGGTTTCATTGCGAGAACCTCGAAGGATTTTAGCCTTGCTAAGACTTTCAAAATATTATATTGTGCATATGTGAGGAGTACACTTGAATACGCGTCCCAGGTCTGGAATCCCTGCTACGACGTTTATGTGTCACGGATAGAGGATATACAGCGTAGGTTTCTCAAGTATCTGTGTTATCGACTGAAAATTCCCTATTATAATTATACGTATCAGGATCTGTGCAGGAAGCTTCACTTTCTCCCTTTGTCTAACAGACGTGATATTGCGGACGTGATTTTTCTTTTAAAGATTGCGTCTAATAGTATAGATTGTCATAATTTGTTGGACAAGGTTCATTTGAGAGCACCCGTAAACACGCGCGCGTCCAGAGTGGTATTTGTGCCGCGTGCTAGCACTAGTTATAGGCAAAACACATATTTCTTCGATCATCTTGATTGAGATCAGACGTGTTATTCAAACAAATGCATTAAAATAATTTATTTAATTTAGTTTTGCATACTTGCAAAATCGTGACCTAGACGTCTACGTACCTATAGTTATTCGGGTCACTCGGCCGCGTGTTGCAAATATCAGAAGTACCTTTTACATGGAGTTTTTACAATAATTATAACAAAAATGGAAGGCAGTCCCTTTAATCGGGGCCTGTTTACGCGTAGTAGCCCGCAGCCGCCGACCACGCCGCCGCGCGCGCCCGCGCCTGTACCCTCGCCCAATGGAGAAGAGGAAGTTCAAATGGTGTCGACATCAGAGATCCAGTCCTGGATGACAACAATAGAACAATCCCTAAACGAGGTATGTGCCGTTGCATCTGAAGGGAAGCTAAACTCAGACCAAAAGACGAAAATTCATAATACATGCCGTAAAATTGCCGGTGGTATAGCCCAATTAGCTGTACAATATCAAGCCCTCAAGACTAAAGCAGTCCAAAATTATGTATCCCTTCAAGCTCTAAAAGAAAAACAAGACCTCTCGCAGCGCATTCTGGACCTACAACAGATCATTGAAGATTCCTCAAAATCGGTTCCCGCTAGAGTTTCGTTCGCCGATATGATCAAAAAAGGGACCAACAATTTTATTCAGCCAAATACAACTAGCTCCCTAGCGATATATCCTAAGGACAAAACAAAATCAAGTGAGGAGACAAAATCGTTGGTCCAAAATCTTATTAAACCCGACGAAATGAAACTACAGGTTCGCGGTTTGCGTAAGACGAAAAATGGCGGTGTTATAATCAGTACTGAATCTAAGGACGATATTAACAAACTCAAGGATTCGGCGCAATTAACTTCTTCCGGCCTTACTGTTGATGACTCACACAAACGAAGACCTAGGATAGTGGTGATCGGAGTGCCCGCGTCAATGCAGGAACCAGACGTGTTTAGATGCCTCTACCATCAAAATTTGGCAGAAAATCTGAAAGACACATCGCTCGATAAATTTTTGACCTCAATCAAACTCAGCCACAAGTCTGGAAAGAGAGGCGCTGATACCTGTAACTACGTAATAGAAGTCCCGGCGAATATTCGCAAGGCCCTTATTTCAAACGACCGTGTGTTCGTTAACTGGTCATCGTGTCCTGTAAGGGACTTCACCTTGGTTACTAGGTGTTTCAGATGTCAGCAATACGGACACGCTGCCAAGACTTGCAGGGAGGAGAGCAACACGTGCGGACATTGTGGCGAGGTGGGCCATGAGATTAAGGAGTGCAAGAAGACGAATGAGAGTCCAAGGTGTGCCACTTGCCTGCGGTTCAAGAAGCCGAGCACCCATAAAACTGGTGATTCAGACTGTCCTGCCAGAAAATTAGCCGAAAGTAGGTATATTAATTCTATAGATTATGTCGGCGCCTAAGAGCGCCTTTTAATTATTATTTATTTAGCACATTTTATTTAATTAATTTATTCAATTATGTCAGATTGTATAATAACCGACTTAGATAACTTCTCTGTATCCGACTCAAAGAGTTGCGAGGTTGAAGAGTGCAAACGATATCTTTCGTCTTATAGTAACCCACTAACTATTCTAACTCAAAACATACGTAGTATATCTAAAAATTTCGATAACTTTAGTGCTTTTATGCAAAGATTAGACGTTAACTGTGATATTATTGTATTGACTGAATGTCGAATATCCGAACATAGCATTATTCCATCTATGCCGGGATATAGTAAATATAGCACTAAGTGTAATTACAACCAAAATGATGGGCTAGTGGTCTATGTCAGGAGCGATTTAAATGTCTCCGTTGAGGAACCGAATATAACTGAATGCAACCGACTTCTACAATACAAACAATACAATACAATATTTATTTATTATTATGAAACTTATTAAACATTTCCCAAATTACATTATAAAACAGTTCCACACTAAGCACAGCTTGTATCGCAGTAACCGAGATACCAATATAAAAATGAAGATGACATTTTTTTCATTTTATTTATTCTAATTAAAATTGGATCAGACTTGGCAATCTTAGCTATATACAGACCCCCCGCTTTCAAAAATGTCACTAACTTTCTTAATGGCTTAAATGACATACTACGAAGTATAGCATCTCCAAAAAACTTCATACTAATAGGAGATATAAATATTGACATTCTTCCAGATAAAAAAAACAGATAAAAGTAGTTCCGACACTCAAGAATATTTAAATATATGCTCTTTCCATGGTCTACTTCCTGCTCACTCATTACCCACATTTGACAGTGACTCCTGCTTAGATCATATTATGCTTAAATCATTTTTTCCATCAGTTGCACTTGTAAATAATTCATCTATTACCGATCACAGAGCTGTCCTACTAACCTTAAATCGTAAATTACCTAATCGTCAACGCACACTTATTACTAATAAACTAAATGTAAACAAACTCGAAGCCGATTTATGCGATGTTGACTTTGACCCAGTTTTTCCTGATGACGCCGATACCTGCATGTTGAATTTTATAAACATAATTCAGCAAGCTATCATGAAAAATACGAAGTATGTTCGTTTAAGTAACAGAAATTATAATATCAAACCCTGGATCACACCGGGGCTTATTCGATGTATGAGGCATAGGGATAAATTACATATGAAGGCCAAATCAAATCCAGGAAATTTGTTACTACAGACCTCGTATAAAAGATATCGTAATTTTTGTAACGATCTCCTTAAAAAAGTCAAATGTAACCATGACAAGACTGAGTTGGAAACGGCTGGATTAAATAGTAAAAAAGTTTGGAAATATATGAAATCCGTGACATATTTAACAAAGCACCAAACATCGGCTTCGGGGTTGTTACAAGCACAGTCCTCACAACTGGAATCGGTAAACAGCGCAAATGACTTTTTCGTCAATATTGGCAAAAAACTTGCAGAAAAAGTTGATAATAATTCGCTTATTTCAGACTCAATTACTCGATCAACTCATAGTAATTCATTAAAGTCATTCGCATTGCTGGATACTGATGAAGCTGAGGTCGAAAGGATAATCATGGGACTAAAAGATGACTCCGCCGTAGGCTGGGATAATATATCAAATAAAATCCTAAAACGTTTTAAGCACATTCTGGTTGCACCCCTTACATGTATTTTTCGAAGATGTTTAGCTAAAGGTATCTTCCCAAAGTGTCTGAAAAAAGCTGTCGTTGTTCCTGTGTTTAAATCGGGAAGCAAAAATCAGATCACAAACTATAGGCCTATTTCGATATTGCCATCAATCTCTAAGATATTGGAAAAAATTATTAACTCCAGGCTGATCCAATATTTGGAGAAGCAAAACTTTTTATCATGCAACCAGTTCGGTTTTAGGCCTAAATTATCAACTGCGGACGCTGTGCATCATCTCTCTGATTTCCTGGTAAAGGAACTCGACAGAGGAAAACGGACAATAGGCATATTTCTTGACCTCGCCAAAGCCTTCGACACAATTTCCATCCCCATTTTATTGCAGAAGCTTGAATCATTAGGCATAAGAGGCACTCAGCTCAAGCTTTTCGCAAACTATTTGGATGGCCGTACCCAATGTGTAAAAATAGACAATGTTATCAGCTTCGACCTAATTAATACCTCTTTTGGTGTTCCTCAGGGAAGTATTTTAGGACCTACCCTATTTTTGATTTACATCAATGATCTCTGTAATCTGAATTTAGATAATGGTAAAATTATATCCTACGCTGATGACACTGCTCTATTGTTTTCTGCAGACACGGTTAATGAAGTCTACGAACATGCACAACGAGGCTTTAATGTTGTCAATAACTGGCTTCGGCAACATCTTCTGACACTGAATGCAGATAAAACTAATTTCATTCAGTTTTCAATGCGCAAATTACAATCGGCTCCACCTGTCCCTACGATATACGCTCATCGTTGTAGGGATACTGTGAATGGTCTTTGTAAGTGTCCAATCATTGCTAATACTAACAAGATAAAGTACCTTGGAGTTATAATTGACGAAACTCTCTCATTTAAGTACCATATTGAAGCTTTATGTGGCAGAATACGTAAGTTAATATTTGTTTTTAAAAAAGTTCGCACTATTGCTAATCCGAACTTAGTCAAACAAGTGTATTTTGCATTATGTCAATCACTATTAACTTACTGTATTACGTCATGGGGTGGCTCGGCTAAAACACTATTACTAACCGCGGAAAGGGCCCAGCGGGCTGTTCTAAAGGTTGCTACATTCCGTCACTTTCAATACCCTACCGACCTTCTTTATAAGACTTGTAAAGTACTAACAGTCAGACAATTATTTGTCATGAATATAGTCCTCAAACAGCACTCTTTACTTCCATACTGCACTGAAAATATTAACAAAAGACGATATGATATAGTCTGCCCTCGAAATATTAGAACAAATCACGACTTTACTCACAGATTTTTCCTTTTCCTTGGACCTCTTCTTTACAATAGATTAAATGCCAAAGTTAACGTATATCCACTCAGTAATAATATAGCTAAAAAGTTTGTCCAAGACGCTCTGCAAAGTATGTCATACGAAGATACAGAGAATTTATTTATAATTTTAAAATGAAAGAAATTGTTTTTATTTTGTTTCTATTCTTTTATTTTTGCATTTGGAATATCCTTGTTTATGTGTTTTTATGTAGGTACCAACTTTTTACATTAAATATTATAAAGGTACCTAATAGTTATTAACATTAGTTTATAAGAATGGTTAAATAATTGCAAATATGTGTAATTTAATTTGATTTATGAATTAATTTATAAAATATGTTTGTCCTTTTTCGCCTGAAATACAGGATTAACCTAGTTCAGGCATATGTATTTTTATTGTTTTCTTGATATATTTAGTTCTATAGTTTACTTTGTAAAACAGATTTATTGAATAAATTTTATTTATTTATTTTTATATCTGTTGCGGGCGTGTAAAACTTTTAATGACCTAAGTGACTTAGTCGAGCTAGATCTATTCTGTACTGGCGTTGGATCGGCGAGGCGGCGGTTGAGCAACATATTTTTTAACGTTGATATTATTTAGTTAAGTTTTTTGTTTTATTATTTTTAGTTGGAGGTAATTTGAATTTGGTTCTTGAGTTTTTCTTTGTACCTAATCTTAATAATTATCGTTGGTTTTGTTTTGTTGGGATCACACGGAAAAAATAATGTTCTGTAACTTAGTCGTGGAATCCTTTAATTGGCTTTCTGTTGTTACTTTAGTTTTGTCTAGTTAAGGAATAGCTGTTGGATTTCCAAATAAATAAATAAATAACAGCTGTAAGCAGCTTATGGCCGTCGGAGACGCTTACCCTGCTAAGGTATCTATTATGTCTGTGTAACTATTATAAGGCCAGTCTATTATAAGTTTAACTATTATAAGGCCACATAAACACACATGTGTAAACATGTATGACTTCATGTATGACATGTATTTAGTAAGATCTCTGTAACCCATGATTATGAAATAAATGAATTATTATTATTATTATTGTTTGTAACGTTTCCGTTTCACGGGGCTATGGAGCCCCGGACCTTTGGAAGGCGTGCGTGGGGCCGAAGCCAACACGTAGAGGCCCGTTTTAGTTACAATTTTAATCGCAGAGTATGAAATGGACACCAAACCGGCGATTATCCCTGTCCACACTATAAAATGCAACCAAGGACAACCCCCGGTTTGGATAGAACTATTATGTAAACTACGGATGAAAACTACTTGGGCTATGGCAATGGGTTGGTAGTGGATTGGGTACTGGGGGGAACTATGGGGACTATAGCGCCTGCCGTAACATTGTTCAACAAACAAGTAAAAATGGCAGACGGAGACTCGCCAACTCACAAACTGGGCCACCCTAAATGAAGCCGAGCAAATTACAGCCAGGGGGCAACAGGGGCGTGAGTGGCTGAAGGATGGAGAGGCCTCCCTGGATTTTATACTCAGGTCACGGGCTCCCTGAGGGTCCAGCCTACCTGGCCCACTCACCACTTACGATTGGCATCCATCCTACGAGCAGAGTGGGAGCTCTGCTCTCGCGACTCCACTCCGACCGGCCGGTGAAGGCAAGCCAGAGGTGGGGGACCGCTTCCTCGTCAGTATTCACTTCGACCAGCCAACTAAGGCAAGCCGGAGGTGAGGAACGGTGGTTTCCCCCTGGAGCACTCGGGTAGCCGCGGGGTCGCTACTCCCCGACACCTCGCCTCAAGGTGCCCTGCGGGCTTATTATTATTCATATTTTATATTTTAAATTTCTACGAAGTTAGGTATTTTGAGCTTTAATTTGGAGAGTAAATAAATATTGCAGGACGTTATTCATAGCGCAATCTACCCCCATATTAAACAATATACTTGTACTATTCAATTCAATTCAATTCAATTCATTTATTCAAGTCAGATATCATAGATCCATTGTTTTGTTAGTAAGTATACCTTATTTCTATGTTAGTGACAAAAATATTCAATTAATTAATCTAAAATAGTCAAAAAAAAATAAATAAAAATATCGCAATTATCAGTTTATCAATATTACATTACTGAACAAAATATGTATGCTTTTTGTCAAAACCACCTGCCACTTTTATACAGTGATACATAATGGTCTCATATTTATTGGCCGCAACGTTCAGGATGTTGTTAGAGCTGCCGCGGATACGTCTAAGAAGAGAAGCAGTTCGCTTTTTTAAAATAGCTTGGAAACTGTCCACTGCAGCATCAGCAAACATTCCCGACGCACTGCACCATCGCGGCAGTCCCATCAACATCCTAAACGCGTTATTATATTGGATCCGTAGAGCATTTAGCGACTGCTTTGTATGATCCATCACAACGAGCACGTGTAGAAGCTTTGACAATACGCTCGGAAAAGAGTAATCTTCACCTCCACACTGCACTTTGCGAATCTGCGAGCGATCATATTTGCCCTAACTGCCAATGCTCTACGTTCCCTCTCTATGTCTACCTGATCATTGAGGTTCTCATCAATACAATGACCGAGGTATTTGTACTGATGTACCTGATTTAATTGTACACCATTAAGTAGGATTGGAGGAGTGTTTATTGATGTCCTACCGCGAACCCCAAAAACCAGGCATTCACTTTTGGTAACATTATAAATGAGACCATGTTCATGAGCGTACCGCTCACATACCCTGATGAGTCCCGGAGCGCCCCAATTGTTGGTGCCAGCAGGACCATGTCATCAGCGTAACTTAAATTGTTGACACATACGTTATCTACATAACAGCCAATACGTCTACTGCTGAGACCAACAACAAGGTCGTTAATGTAGAGATTAAAGAGTTTAGGAGACGTTACCCCCCCTTGTCTCACACCACACTCCAACCCATACACGTCCGACAGCTCATTACCCCACCTCACCGCATTGACTTGATTTCCGTACCAGTACCGAAGAATGTTGATCAGTGTGTCTGGCACGCCTCCCCCTTTCATTTTCATACACAGCTTATCATATGACACAAGATCAAAGGCTTTTGAAAGGTCTAGGAAGCACGCGTAGACAGAAGTCTTTCGGCCGGTATAATATCTAACTGTGTGCTTTAGACTGAAAATAGCACTTTCGGTTGAGAGACCACGCCTAAATCCAAACTGCGCATCATGAAGATGTAGGTATTCCTCAAGTCGTTTGTCTAGCACACAGTCAAGCACTTTAGCCAGTATTGTAGCCAAAGAGATAGGTCGGTAATTACGTTTATCGGCTATGTCGCCTTTTTTATTTTTAAGAATAGGAACCACTAAAGTTCTCATAAGGTCGTGCGGTAAATACGAGTGAACCAGACACAGGGAATACAACTCCGCTAGAACCTCGGACAGGTGTCTACCTGCATGCCTGAGATGTTCAACGCTGAGACTGTCGTGTCCTGGTGATTTTCCCCTTTTCATATTCTTAATTACTGAAGTTACTTCTCGAGCGGTAACTCGACAGTGAATACTACTATCACGCACAGTTCCAGCGTCGCTCATCCCAGTCATCCCACCCAAAGATGACTTCACCTGAAACTGGCTCTTAAACATATTGGCAATATCTTTGCTCTCACTACATCCATCTACACTTACTGGCAATCTAGGTTTGTGATTTAATTTATCGGTTGCTTTCCAAAAGCTCCCAAAATCACCCGAGGAGTGTAACGACGCCAGCCGGTCCATGCGTATCTGCTCCTGATGGTTTTGACACCATTTTAATCTGCTTTTGAATATTTTCCGACTGGTACGCATCTCCTCATAGGTTCTACCCTGTAAAGGTTTGTCGGCAAGGACCCACAACTCATACTTACATTGAGCAGCTTTATGTGCTTCTTTGAGATGTTTATTCCAACCCGCTAGCCTTCGAGACCCCCGCGGAGCTCGATCTAAGTAAGCCTCTGCGGCCGACTCCGATAGTGTAGAAACGACACTGCTGTAAATATTGTCAATGATGAGACAATGACTTTGTTCATTACAATGCCCACAGCTTACGCAGTTCGAAAGCTCTAATGGCACAACAATGTCGCTTAGCCTATTACTACAGAGTTCAGTATACATACTTACCTGTGAGTTATCCAAAGTACTATTAGTACTATGAGTACTAACAACAAATATAATACATATTTTGTAAATACATACATACGAGAACTAAAACACCTAGAACCCACCCAAAACAAATAGTACTTTATAAAATTAATACGATATTAACAAGGATACAATGTGTTTCAGTATTCAGTGAAGCTGGAAAAAGGCGACTACGTGCTACGACTGAACATCCGACACGAAAACAAGGCGTACCTGGAGAAACTACAGGAGTTACCCGTCATCATACAACAGAGATTACAGACGCCTATCACTTTGGACGCTTATTGTTCGCATGCGCAGGTAAAGTACCACTGTAGTTTTAAGGGTTTCGTTGTCAACAAGAAACCCATAATAGTAGATTGTATACCAAGGGAGAAAAGACAATTTTTACGGCGAGAGTTTTTTTTTTAATCCAGAGAGGAGCGAGGGATTCTTTAGTAGAATCCTGAGCGAATCGAGGGATTCAAAGTATCTCACTCGAGCGAAAAATAGTGTTTGCTCCCGAGGTGAACATTCTACTTTTCATCACCCTCTATGAGAAAATGAGTAACGTACTTTGACCATTGTTCCCGTCTGACAGTAACTACCAATTTTTATCAAAACCTTCCTTCTTCTACCAAACTACCATTTTCTACCAAACCTACCATTTTCTATCAATAACTACCATTTTTTACTACATCCTACTATTTTCTACCAAAAACTGCCGATTCTACCAAAAACTACCATTTTCCACCAAACCTACCATTTTCTACCAAATCCTACCATATTCTATGAATACCTGCCATTTTCTACCAAACGTACCATTTCCATAAATACCTACCATTTTCTACCAAAAAACTACCATTTCTACCATTTTCTACCAATACCTACCATTTTTCACCAAACCTACCAATTTCTACCAACGTTACCATTTCTTACCAAAACCTACCATTTTCTACCCACATCCCAAATTCAAATCTCACTATCGCCCTGCTAGCGAGAGGAAAAACGCTATGAAAATGGCTGCTAGGATCATCGGCAGCAAAGCGTTAGTTCTTGCCAACGAAATCAGAATACTATGGAACTCGCATTGATTCAAAATAATAACCCGGCCAAGTGCGAAACTCGCGCACGAAGGGTTCCGTACCACTATCACAATTGGGTACGGAACCCTAAAATGGTTTGCAACAACTTTGATTCAAAGAAAATCTGAAACTTATAAGAAACTCTTTGGTCAGTGAAGGCAGACTAGTATATTTGACAGATAGGGCAGCCATTTTGAATTCCATGACCAACTCGATTTGACTCGACCAATCAGAAGCGACCTCACATCGTACTAGAATTCCCTTGTAGTTTTTGAAACACGATTGTTGTATGGGAGCCCCTTTTAAATAATTGTTACTTATGTTAGGAGTTACTTATCACAGGTAAGTGAAAGAATTTCGTACTTTAGTGAAAAAAATATGGATGGTATTATGCAACCGATAGTCAGTCAGTTTTCAATGCGAAAGTTTTATTTAAATTTTATTTTACAATATTAGGTACGATTAACTTAGTTTTTATCCTAAAAATGCCAGTAGAGTATTTTCTGTGCATTTTGGGCACATGTGCATAGATGAGTGCTCGTGTGTGTGCTTTATAGAGAACTAGGTTTCACTCGCGTAAGTCACGATCTCGTGGGAATATTGGGATTAAAAGTAGCCTATAGCCTTCCTCAATAAATGGACTATCTAACACTGAAAGAATTTTTCAAATCAGACTAGCGGTTCTTGAGATTAGCGTGTTCAAACCAACAAACAAACTCTTTAGCTTTATAATATTAGCAAAGAAGTTTTGATAAATAAAGTAACATTAATATCGCTAAAAGCGAGAGATGGTTTAATTAAATAGTCTTTTTAAGTCTTATTTTCTCCAAATATTTTTCTGTAGGTTGCCCTAACCAGCGCAGCGCCGAACACACCAATACCCACGTTTCCTGTTTCCATGAACACCCTTCGAATTTAAAAATTAATATTTTCTCAGACAAAGTTAAAACCCAACTAAATAACATTAAATGACTGATCCCTAAAGACTACAGTATAACACTATCCACTATGTCCGTAGTCCGTACCTATTGTCATAGCCCCTCTACATGCTGGGCCAATTGCGCCATCATGTATGGCGTGGAGGCCGTATTGCTGTCGGATGGGTGATGGTGCGCGGGATGGCGACGGGATGGCCACGGTGTCGGTTTTTCGGTCGCACATCACAGGTACTGGGCCAGCGATGGTGGTACGCATCTACACTTGTTCCATTCCGTGACTTACTGTAGTAACTATTGCGATGGATAGATAAGATAACATCTACAATGACATTTCTTTTTTACCGACTTCAAAAACAGAAGGAGATGAACGTGTTAAGAAAATATTGGTACCTATGTGCTGTTTAGATAATATACATTCGCCAACAAACTGTTAACAGTTTGACGATAAATGCAAAAATATAATATAATGCAACTTATTTTTGTTTATAAATAAATAAAAAAATGCTACAGCTGCTAATGCTGTTACGTCCAGCTCGAATTGGCAACTGAACGTCCGCGTCGCCATCGTGTAGTTGTGTTTCAACCATCGCATGGCCATCTCGCTGGCCCAGTGCTAGGCCATCGTGTAGAGGGGCTCCAAATTACTGTCAGTCATGTCATGTGATGCATCCCAGTGCGCGGAATGTCTGCGCGATGGTTGACTACACATTTTTATCGTGTTTACTATGAGAGTTGGATCTCCATTTCTATTTGTTACTCGTAAGTTCTTGCCCTGTTTACAGGGATTAGACTAGCTCTTTTCGAATGGATGGGGTGAAAAAACATATAAATGCCATTGTTGTACGCGTACTCACTCGTTACCTGCAAATTAAGCAATTGCTGTAAAATAAATAGTCGCATTCCATTCAGCGATGTAGCGATTTATCTAATAACATTATTCCCGCGGGAACATGACTTCATACATAAAATAGTACTAATAAAATCAAGTGCTGGGTCTAGACTAGAAAACATCGTAAAAATTTCGATGATTTCTAGAATTATTTTAAATAACTTTATTAAATACATGTAGGACATCGAATCAAAATAACTATTAAATAAAACAGTAGTAAATACTAGGGTATCGAGAACCGGGAACTTTTTGACAACCGGGATTTTCGGTACCACCCTAAGAAAGAACCGGGATTTCCCGGGATTTTCGGTACTTTCGGGATTTTGAGTAAACCTCCGTAAGATGCTTTAAGATTTGCTTTGAAACATCTGTACGATGCTATATTTAGCTTTATTTTTTATAAATAACCTTTTATAAGTTTCCGTATCCCAAGGGTAAACACAAGACTCTTTTACCACTCCACTGTCCACTGTCCGTCTGTCTGTCACCAGGCTGTATCTCATGAACCGTGATAGCTAGACAGTTAAAGTTTTTATACATGACTAGCCGTTTAGCCTGTACGTTGTCCATCAGTCAGTGAGTTACACTTGCGTTTTATTAAGTATGATGTTTTTCCGTTGCCGCTATATCAACAACAACATTAGTTCGATTTACTTTTACCACTAGCGCCATCTAGTAGTATACTCGCGCCAGTAGTAGTGTTGGATGTACTAAGTACCTTAAAATCTTTCTTACTAGTATAACCTACCTAGCTACCTATCTATAGTTACTTACCTGTTCGCATCGACGCGGTCGCAGTGCAAGCGATAGTTAATACTAACTGTTATGTAATCTGTGTCATGCACCTAGTTCATATTTTTTGCATTCAGTCGCCAAATATACGGCTTGAGATCAACACAGTGATAATTCTTTTACTTACCTCCGAATAGTACCTACCTACATACCCCGCTAGATTGAACCTTAAGTACGTAAACAAGTAGAAATTAATAAAAATTGCGTTCACGAATTTCGATTGGTCCAGTGTTCATTTTAGAGTTCCGTACCCAATTGTGCAAATGGTACGAAACCCTTTGTGCGCGAGTCCAACTCATACTTGGCCGTTTTTTTACGTCATAAATCAATAATTTAATCACAAATTATAATTTAACAAAATATTAAGTCTCTATAAACATTACCTAGACATAATCAAATTCTAAAATCACATAATTGCGTAGTCTCTCAACATTTAGTAGTATCTGGCATAAAATCTAGTAAAAATCAGACTAATCATTTAAATGAAGTAAATCAATTAGTACTAAAATCCCGGGATTTTCGGTACCGGGATTTCCCGGTTCTATACCCTAGTAAATACATATATAAAGCTTTCTTGATAAAACTGCTCATATTCATTTTATGATTTTTAGTTGCAAATCGTACCGCTAGATGGCGTTCATACAGGACACACGTTCCTCTGAATCGAATGATATTTAGTTGTAAATCGTACCGATAGATGGCGCTCTTAAAATTCACACGTTTCTCTGAATCTCGGTATCGAAATTCGAGCAACATGCCTTCTTATTTGATTTATCCATCATGCAACGGGCAAGCCTCAAAAACTGCGGTGACAGTTGACGCTTGATCTCCACATTTTTTGATGCTTGATCAAACACAGAACACTATTTCTCCCGGCGGAGAGCACGACGCTCATATATTTTTTCTAGTAATATATTGAAAGGATAGGTGCGTCCCGCGGTTTTACCCGCGTAAGACCCGATCCCGTGGGAATATCGTGATCAAAAGGAGCATGTTACTCTTCGATAATGTACCTTTCTTTTCGGAAATCGGTACAGTAGTTTTTGAGTTTATTCTAAACTACAGAACCGATTGCGATGAAATTTTTTTTCCCGATATTCTCGCGGGATCAGGACTTAATACATAATATAGTACTAATAAAATCAATGCTGGGTCTCTAGACTAGAACATCTTAGAATTTCGATGATTTTTACACTAAATTTCTAATTCACTTTATTAAATATATCTAACACGTCGAATCAAAATAACAATTAAAACAGTAGTAAATAAAAAAGTAGTAAGTATACAGGGTGGTCCAACTAGTGACGTCAATAAACTTTTTTTAGATTCCTCACACCTGGGGGTATCCGAAAATACCCCATGTATGTTCAGCGATTTTTTGTAGTTTAGGAGTTATGGCCTTTTTTCTCATTTTCTACTAAAATATGACCACTGAGACCTGTTTGGTTATAGCAACTGCAATAATTTAGATAATTGGCTGATTTCTTTTCATATGTGGAGCTGAATAATAGGGTCATGTTACCTGTTACAAAAAAAGGCGTAACACTTAACAAACTGTTACAAATAAAAAAAGTATTTCATAAAGTGAGCGTAGACAAAACGCTATAAACACTTTAAAGAGCAATTAAAAGAAAAACTCGCCTATTATTATTTTTTTCCAAACCAACTTCAAAAACTTCCTAACTTCATTAGCTATCTACCCTATTAAATTTTATTGGTCTATCATTAGAGGATCATATCAAAAATTTTATTTAAAAATTCGTTAAGCGAAAATTTTCTCACTCATCTTACTTACTAAAGCTAATAAATATGTAGGGAAACTCCCGGCCTAATCCAATAACATTATAAAAAACATATTTGTTCTTATTTTATTTAATACATACCTACAAACACTATTTATTTGTACAAATCTTAAGTAAGATCTGTACTGAAGTTTTTTTTGCGGAAGACAAAAACCATCACTAGACGGCGCTAGTGGTAAAATACATCGTGATATCGTTGCGTTTTTATGTCAAAAATCACGTTTGTTGTATGGGAGCCTCCCTTAAATATTTGTTTTTAGTTTTTTTTGTTGTTATAGCGGCTACAGAAATACATCCTCTGTAAAAATTTCAAATTACTAGCTATCACGGGTATGACGCAAATCGTCCCATTCGCAACTCGTCACACATACGCAGCTCGTCCCATTCGCAGCTCGTCCCATTCTCAACTCGTCCCGTTCGCAGCTCGTCCCATTCGCAGATCGTCCCATACGCAACTCGTCCGGTCGCAACTCGTCCTATTCGCAGCTCGTCCCATTTTTTACAATTCCTGATCACTATAACGATTACCAGGATATTAATGCTTGCTATAGCCCAGGGGGTGATTCAGTAACCAATATTATTCTGAAACACAAGCCTAGACAAAACATGAGAGCAATCTTGATTATTAATAACTACTAGTGAAGTTTCGTGGTCACAATTATTACTCTTTATTATTAGTATTAGAAGAAGGTTAACCAATATTATTCTAAAACAGTTACACATAGCTTGTCACTGACACTGTCACTTGGGCGTTTTTCAAAACTCTTGCTACAGGCCAAAACACAATGTCCACTGACTTATCTATTATCTTATTTAATAATTTATTAGTGAAAGTAAAAGTTTAAAATGGCAAGCGATAGAAAATTTCAACAGAAGTAAATTAAAACAAAAAGAAAAATTAAATATAAAATCTTAATACTAAAATAAAGAAAAATGTAAGTACATGTCCCTCAATTATACGATGTCCCACGCATAGTTTCTAACTTTGAAGTGTCATTATCCTCAAGTATTCTAATCATACTCATAGTAAAATCACTTGGCTTATGGTATAATAGTATGAAATTATGTTTTTTAATTTCTTTTAAATGGTTGTTATTCAAAATAAGTAAATAAATCAAATTTTATTTTGTCCTAGAATTTTGATCATATAGGAGTTCCCCGTTAGTAACGATTATTTTTGTCGTCTCTAAAAGAAAAACAAGTTTTTATATTAAAATAAGATTTAAGATTTAAAATAGAATAAGACCTAAAATAAGATATTTTTTGATAAGGCATCCATTTTTTGATAGTTTAACATACGTTTCCCGTTTCTTCTTCGGGCCTGGTATCGTTACTTACTGTTCAGAGCAGTGTGTGGTCAAAAACGTGTTCCAATTAGTACAGTTATTTAAAAGATAAATATTATTGATTTTAACATGGACATTGTTTAAACTTTTGTTGGTGCAAAAGTTTAAACAATGCCCATGTTAAAATCTAAATATACCTGAAGTTTATCAGAATCATAAGCTTTAGTGTATTTTTTATAAAATATTGAGATGTGAAATCATAAAATGTACTTTCGTAATGTCAGGTTATTAACGTAACCCTAAGAAAAACACCATACAATTTCTGAAAAAGATAGCATTCCGATTCCGTAACAGTCATCTTTTTCGAAAAATGCCCACTTGCATCAATTATTATCATTCCCTGTAATGTTATTTTTAACCTCCGACGGAAAAAGAGGGGTGTTATAAGTTTGACGTGTCTGTGTGTCTGTCTGTCTGTGTATCTGTCTGTGGCATCGTAGCTCAAGAACGGATGAACCGATTTCAAAATAGTTTTTTTTGGTTGATAGGTGACGTTTGCGCGAGTGTTCTTAGTTATGTTTGATCAAAATCGGTTCCGCCGTTCATAATATATGTTGGTTGAAGCTCGGAAATAAAAACCAAATGTTTTCAAATATGCCCGAGTGGGGTATCAAATAAAAAAGCATGACTTTTGTGACAAGAATATGCATGTTTAATCAAAATCGGCTTAGCCGTTCAAAGTATATGTAGGGTCAAACTCGGAAAAAAACCGAATGTTTTCAAATATAAGTACCCGAGTGGGGTATCAATTGAAAGGACTTTACTTTTGTGAGAACAATATGCATGTTTAATCAAAATCGCTCTTACAAAAAGGGTGAAATAAAAAAAATAAATTAAAAATTTAAAAAACCCTCGACTTTAAAAATTTTCCAAGTTAAAACATAACTAAACTTTAAAAAGGCAAAAATAATAAACCGAAAACAAATTTTATGTCTCTGAGTAGGTATGTGGTACCTTCCTTACGTTCCCGCGTCGGGGGACGCGGAAACGTTCGCAACTCGTCGACGAGTTGCGATGGGACGAGACGCGACAGGACGAGTTGCGAATGGGACGAGACGAGAACGGGACGATTTGAGAATGGGACAAGTTGCGAAAATGACGAGTTGCGAATGGGACGATTTGCGTCATACCCGCTATCACGGCTTATGAGATAAAGTCTGGTGACAGGCGGTCAGATAGCGAAGTCTTAGTAATAGGGTCCCGGTTTTATAATTCGGGTACGGAACCCAAAAAAAACTTCCGCGCAAATTTCAGTTAAAATTTGTACAAATAAATTGTGTTTGTAGGTATGTACTTATTAAGTAAAATAAGAACAAATATCGTTTTTAGGGTTCCGTACCCAAAGGGTAAAAACGGGACCCTATTACTGAGACTTCGCTGTCTGTCCGTCCGTCTGTCCGTCTGTCCGTCTGTCACCAGGCTGTATCTCATGAACCGTAATAGCTAGACGGTTGAAATTTTCACAGAAGATGTATTTCGGTTGCCGCTAACACAACAAATACTAAAAACAAAATAAAACAAATATTTAAGAGGGGGTCCCATATAACAAACGTGTTTCAAAAACTACAAGGGAATCAAGTAGGTCGTCGAATTCAAAATGGCCGCCCTGTCTGTCAAATATACCAGTCTGCCTTCACTTACCAAAGAGTTTCTTATAAGTTTCAGATTTTCTTTGTGCCAAAGTTTTTTTTTTTCTTTTTTTTTTTTGAGTAGTGTGGTCGTATGAAGGGAGTAAGGATCGAAGCTAAATATTTCACATTTTCCTATCAAATTTAAAAATTGGATGTAAATCATTTTAGGGTTCCGTACCCAAATGTCATAGTGGTACGGAACCCTTCGTGCGCGAGTGTCGCACTTGCCCGGTTTTTTATAATGTTATTGGATTAGGCCGGGAGTTTCCCTTCAGGTTTAAGTAAGATAAGTGAGAGAATTTTCGACCAAAGAATTTTTAAATATTTTTTTTGATATGATCCTCTAATGATAGACCAATAAAATGAATAGGGGTAGATAGCTAATGAAGTAAGGAAGTTTTTGAAGTTGGTTTGGAAAAAAATAATAGGCGAGTTTTTCTTTTAATTGCTCTTTAAAGTGTTTATAGCATTTTGTTTACGCTCACTTTATGAAATACTTTTTTTATTTGTAACAGTTTGTTTAGTGTTACGCCTTTTTTGTAACAGGTAACATGACCCTATTATTCAGCTCCACATTTGAAAAGAAATCAGCCAATTATCTAAATTATTGCAGTTAGTATAACCAAACAGGTCTCAGCGGTCGCATTTTAGTAGAAAATGAGAAAAAAGGCCATAACTCCTAAACTACAAAAAATCGCTGAACATACATGGCGTATTTTCGGATACCCCCAGGTGTGAGGAATTTAAAAAAAGTTTATTGACGTCACTAGTTGGACCACCCTGTATAGGTATATAAAGCTTTCTTGATAAAACTTTGCTCATCTCCATCGCATGATGTTTAGTTGCAAATCGTACTGCTAGATGGCGTTCTTACGGGACACACGTTCCTCTGAATCGCACGATGTTTAGTTGCAAATCGTACCGCTAGATGGCGCTCTTAAAATACACCCGTTCCGCTGAATCGCGGTATCGTTGTCGCGCCACGACGAACCACCTCGGCGGTCTCAGTTTGTGAGATCATACTTACCTGGCGTAGGGGTTACCGTGATCACTAAGGCGGTTCCCCCAGAGCGAGGCCCTCTCATTGCACTGCGATTGGGTTGACCTCTGCGATTATCCCTAATGTGGATAACTCGGACGCGTAATTTTTGGTAGTGGGGACTGCGTACGCGCTGTCCCCTCCGTAATTCAAGCAAAATGACTTCTTCTCTGATCGCCATCGCTCGGGCAAGCCTCAAAAAATGTGGTGACAGTTGATGCTTGATCAAACACAGAACACTATTAGGTACTCCTAGCGGAGAGCTCGACGCTCACAACATTTTTCTTTAATCTATTTTCTATTATTATAAAGCTGAAGAGTTTGTTTGTTTGAACGCGCTAAACTCAAAACTCAAAACTCAAAATTTTTTATTCATTTAGAACGTATATTATACACACATACGTACGTTTTGAAACGTCGAGATTTTAATTTACCGAGGTTTCGGAACGCGCCCTCCGATGAGAAGAAACCACAAGAAACTCATGGGGTTTTTTTTTTCAATTACTTATTTTTTTTTTTATCATGTTTTATATTACAATCGTCATAATACAGATCTTTAATCTGAACAGGAGCAGTTAACAATCATGTCCATGGATTCTTCTCATCAAAATATTTCGACGTGCTATAGTACGCCTTATTACACAATTTAAGTTTAATATATTTTTTGAATCTTGTAATGGACATGTCAAATACGTCTTCAGGTAGTTTATTATAATAAAGTACACTAGTGCTACAGAACGACTTACTTATTTTCTGGAGCCTACTATAGGGCACAGTCAGATCATCCTTGTGTCTCAAATTAACCTGACGGACATCACTGTATTTGTGAAATTTACTTGATTTATTCTTATGTACGTATAGCAGATTTTCATAAATGTATTGAGAGTAAACAGTTAAAATGTTTATCTCTTTAAACTTTTCTTCAAGCGATTCCCTGGGGCCCATTTTGTAGATAGCTCGCACCGCTCTCTTTTGCAAAACAAAAATGGTTTCTATGTCAGCAGCACACCCCCACAGCAGGATACCATATGACATGATGCTGTGAAAGTAACTGAAGTAGACTAGGCGGGCCGTTTCAACATCTGTGTATTCCCGGATTTTCTTAACTGCGTAAGCTGCGGAACTAAGCCTTTTTGACAGAGCTTCCACGTGTGGGCCCCATTGAAGCTTAGCGTCTAAAGTTATACCCAGAAAGACAGCTTTATCGACTATTTCGATCTCCTCATTATCAATTTTTACAGAAGTTTTAACTTGTTTTACATTTGGTAGTGTGAATCGAATACATTTAGTTTTAGATCCATTTAGTAGCATATTATTAACATTAAACCAATATACTAATCTAGAGAGAGCATTGTTCACGTCGTCAATATTAGATTGTCGTCTTTTTACTTTAAATACCAATGAGGTATCATCTGCGAACAATACTATCGCATGATTTTCCTTCACGAGGAAAGGTAAGTCGTTAATATATACTAGAAATAAAAAAGGTCCCAATATGGATCCTTGAGGAACTCCTAAAGTTACAGGTGATCCAGGGGAACGTTTACCGTTAATGTCGACACACTGGATCCTATCACTCAGGTAAGAAGAAAGAAGATCCAATGCGCCGTCCCCGATACCGTAGTGTCGTAGCTTCATGATCAAAGTATCATGTCGAACACAATCGAACGCTTTGGAGAGGTCACAGAATACGCCATATGCATCATGCGACTCCTCCCAAGCATCAAATATGTTTTCAATTAATGCAATGCCCGCATCAGTAGTCGCGCGACCCTTACTAAAACCGAACTGCTTATTGTGTAAAATATTGTTGTCATCAAAATGCTTTAGTAGCTGGTTCAATATAATTTTTTCAAAAATTTTGCTTAATGTAGGTAGTACTGATATGGGTCTAAAATTAGAGGGGTCCGATGTACTACCGGATTTAAATAATGGAATTACTTTACTAAATTTCATTTGATCAGGAAACACGCCACAATCTATGCACCTATTGAATATAATAACAAGCTCAGGTACAATAACTTCTATCAAGGATTTAACAATAGGAACAGAAATCCCCCATAAGTCTTTAGTTTTCTTTACATTGATTTGTTTAAAAATTACTAAAATATCATGTTTTTTAACATATTTGAATTGAAACGCTTTACTACATTCAGGTACATTTGCTTCTAAAAGAGATTTAGCAATGGGGGTAGAAGAGTTTAGGGCTTTTGTCAGAGTAGTAGGCACATTAGTGAAAAAATTCTCAAACTCATTTGCAACATCTTGGTCAGTGTTTGTCATCCTTCCGCCAATGTCCAACTTAAAATCAATATTTTTGTTAAAGACTTTACCAGTTTCAGCATTTATTATTTTCCAAGTGGCTTTAATTTTATCATTACTATTCTGTATTGTAGATTTAATGTGTCAGGACTTCGCCAATATACAAACTCTTTTAAATATCTTTGAGTAATTTTTAACGTAAGCCTTAAACTCCTCTGAAGTATGAAACTGTCTCTCTGCGTACAACTCGTAAAGTTTTCGTCTGCTTCTATGAATGCCGACCGTGGCCCAGTCACTGAACTCACGCTTGCCTGATACCACCATTGATTTGGACGTGAAAATAGATTGAAACTGTTCGTTAAGAACTGAAAAAAAGTTGTTGTATAATATGTTTGCATCCATATCACATGGTAGAAATGGCATGACGTTAGCCAAATTCAATTTAAGTTTCTCTAGTCGAACGGCAGTTACTGGCACATATGTTATTTTTCTTTTGGGTATTGGTTTTTTTACTATTACAAAATTGACTAACTGGCCACTATGATCTGATTGCAATTTGTTTATAACAGATTTGCTAATAGCAGTAACGTCTTCGGATATGAAGATGTTATCTATGCAGGTTGCAGTAGTTTCAGTAGTTCTGGTAGGCTCCAGAAACAAATTAGTTAGTTTGTGTGATTGAGACAAATTTAAAAGTATGGTGGAGAAAGAAGATACTTTAAGTAAATCAACATTAAAATCCCCACATACAATCAATTGCTTTTTTGATTTTGCTAGTTTTGCTAACATTGCATCTAATATGTCAATAAATTTCTTAAAATTGTACGGCTTTGGTCGTCTGTACACACATGCTATTATTAACTGCTCCAGTTCTACACAAGCTATTTCAGTTACACATTCTACAGACATAGATACGATATCTTTTCTTTCTTTATATTTTAGCTGTTTATTCAATAAAATAAGAGAACCTCCTTGCTTCGTATTTACCCTGCAGAATGAGCTGCCAACCTGGTGATTGCTGAAACTGAACATGAGCTCGTGAGCCCGGAGGTGATGTTCAGATAAGCACACAATATCAATATTTTCAGAGTTCATATACAGTTCCAGTGTTAGTCTTTGCCGAGCTCACTATGCTAATCTTAGGAACCGCTGGTCCGATTTGAAAAATTTCATTTATTGAGGGAGGATATATTATATTTTCAAAAAAATTAGGCAGACGGAATATAATCAAACCAGCGAGATTTAACTGAAAAAATTAGTTTCATTTCAATGTATTGTTTTTTTTTTTAATTTGAAATTCAATGGTCTTGGTGTAAAATTTTCATAAATAACGGGGTATTTATTTACCACGTTTAAATTAGTTTTTTAACGGAGCTCGATATTTCGCCAGTAATTTCAACTGGCTTGTTCACGAGACGGGAGATTAGAAACACGGTAGGTGATGACAGTTAAGAGCGTCCATATCGAACTATCTTCTTCCTAATTCGCTCGCTGCGTCTTGTTCCGAGCTCACTATGTCTCGATCCCGTACTTATTTATTAATCCGTTATTTAGTACATTTTATATTAAGAGGATAGTCTCCATTCTCTTTCTCCATACAAACATAGTTTAAATTTTTCTCTCTGGATAAAGACATTAGAGCAAATATCTTTATGCCATAAAACCAACGAACTCAGAATATATATGGAACTCGCATTTGTTTCAAAACATGTTCCACGGATATTGCAGACTTTTGAAAATTGACGACTTGATCGCCAAACCACAGTACAAATAAGGAACAGTATGGAAACTAAGCCTAGTTGAAGAAAATATAACCTACGCGAAAGGGTTGTCACTTTTAATGTTTTGGATATTGTTTCCAGCACCGACCAGAACAATAAACATGTTTTCAGTTTCCATGAACACCCTCAGATTTTTTAAATTAATATTTGCCTAGACGAAGTTAAAACCCAACTATTAAGTTCACATTAAATGACTGATCCCCCACTGTTTAACACTATCCACTATGTCCGTACTTATTGTCAGTCATGTCATCAATAATACAATCCAGTGCGCGGAATGTCTGCGCGATGGTTGACTTTGGAACACATTTTTACCGGGTTTACTATGAGAGTTAGATCTCCATTTCTATTTGTTACTCGTAGCATAAAACCTATATCTGTCATGAGCATGACAATGCATCTACCTTTTTTATTTTTTTTATTTTCTAATTAAAATAATAATAAAAAAATAATAAACTGAAAAAAATAAAAAGGTAGATGCATAGTCATGACAGATATAAGTTTCATGGCATAAACATATTTGCTCTAATGTCTTTATCCAGGGAGGAAAATTTAAACTACGTCTGTATGGAGAAAGAGAATGGAGACTATCCTCTTAACATTTGTAGTGTAAATAACCATGTAAGTTTTAAATCGATGATGTATTTATTGTTATAACATTTTCAGGCGCTAACCGGTGGCAAGAAATTCAGTTCTGTGACGTTAAACACTGGTACTATATTGCCAGTTTACTTCGCACCTGTTCCCAATGACAAGTAAGTGTTTTATTTACTTATACTAATAATTGGCGAAAGTTTGCCTTTGTGTTAGTTATGCAAATTTTTATTTATTTACATAGCTTCCAATCAATCCAATGTACACCATATAAAAATGCTTGAGGAGCGTTGAGCCAAATATAGTGTCGTTTTGGTGTTAGTCTTTTAACAACCCATGTAGGCCGAGGCCCGTGCTTGGGTATGTTAGATTTAATTAACGACCGTATTTTATAAATATGTTTGGCGCGAGACAGTCTTTTACATACAAATGCATACTTATTAATTATTTATTTTACACACATACATACATGCAACAAATAGATAGAATAAAGATTATATATAAAATACATCATAAATAAATATATATCTATACCCATATACTACATACATTTACAATACACATAACAAATATAACATTGGTGAGAATTATTATTATTTATAGGAATCCTAGGTTGTTCATTCAAATTTATATCTCCACTCATTCCATAAATTGGCAAAAGTATTTTGGTCTACATTAGCTAGTTGATGAGTAGCCTTTCTTTTGATGTTACTAAAAGTACAGTCCTTTATAAAATCCTCATAGTAACTGTTAAAAATTCTTGGAGCAATTGATGAAAAATGTCTCCGAGTGAAATCAAGTGCAGACCGTGGAACATTAACTACCTACACATCTTTTAGACACTACTCGTTGGGGTCTCTTAGGAATGGTAAATGGGGTAATTTACTTCATTTCTTTTTAAATGTATTATTAATTGCTTGACATATAGCTGCCTGGGATGTAAAACCTTACTCTCAGCATACAATAAATCCGTTGGATATAGACGTGGCTTTTTTTATTTTCAAGACTAATTTCTGTGCTACTTCAAGTTTATGAATTAATTTGTTCGAGCAAGCTCCCCATGCTATTACTCCGTACATAAGAAGAGATTGTACTAATGCATAACATACAGTCATCAACAAGCGATCATTTAAGATGTAGTTAAGGTCCCCAAATACGTGTCCTAGTCTCCTTATTCTCGCTGAGAGATTCTCTACCATGCCAAGGTAAGTCGTACTTGTATTCCGCTTTAGATGTTTACAGTAACAGCCTATTGTACCCACCTGACAGTATTTGTGAATTTTTAGACTACGATCAAAGGAGGGTATACCGGCTTTAGTGGGTGCAAAGCACATGTAGGTCGTATAAAGATAATAAGATTATTCGTATTCAAATAATAAGATTATTCGTATTCGCTGAATAGTAGGCTCTTAACACGCTCTTATCGACGCGGCGTAGTTGCAGCTTACATCCTGTTTTTACCCGTTTTGGGGATAAATGGGAACATTCGATTGCGGCCAGACAAACTATCTATCTATTTTATGTGTCCGCACTGTCTGTCTCTGTCATTGAACTGGTATGTAATTATTTACGAGAATCGAGCCGCAGTTCTGCTCTATAGATATACCTTTAAATAGCAACGTTTTGATTGCAGAGTGAGCCGACTAGGCTCCAACCCGCAAGTCCTGACGGGTACGGTAACGTTCCCCAAGGACGAGCTGGGGCGGCGCGCCGACGTGACGCCGCTAGTGTACCTGTGCGGAGACAGCGCGCGCCGCGCCGCCTCGCCGCGCGACGCCCGCGACGCGCGCGACTACAGCGACGCGGCGAAGGAGTTCGCAAACACCTGGCTGCCCAAGCTGGGTCAGTAGATACGATAGTATACCTCTAGTGTACCTGTGCGGAGACAGCGCACGCCGCGCCGCCTCGCCGCGCGACGCGCGCGACTACAGCGACGCGGCGAAGGAGTTCGCAAACACCTGGCTGCCCAAGCTGGGTCAGTAGATACGATAGTATACCTCTAGTGTACCTGTGCGGAGACAGCGCACGCCGCGCCGCCTCGCCGCGCGACGCCCGCGACGCGCGCGACTACAGCGACGCGGCGAAGGAGTTCGCAAACACCTGGCTGCCCAAGCTGGGTCAGTAGATACGATAGTATACCTCTAGTGTACCTGTGCGGAGACAGCGCACGCCGCGCCGCCTCGCCGCGCGACGCCCGCGACGCGCGCGACTACAGCGACGCGGCGAAGGAGTTCGCAAACACCTGGCTGCCCAAGCTGGGTCAGTAGATACGATAGTATACCTCTAGTGTACCTGTGCGGAGACAGCGCACGCTGCGCGACGCCTGCGACGCTGCGCGACGCCCGCGACGCGCGCGACTACAGCGACGCGGCGAAGGAGTTCGCAAACACCTGGCTGCCCAAGCTGGTGCGGAGACAGCGCGCGCCGCTGCTTCGTATTCACAGATTAGAGGGCTCATATTGTGATAGTTGGGGAAAGTAAACCGGTTTTTGTTATTGATGCCGAGCTTAATCAATTTCGGTTAAAGGTTTCGGTTTCGGGTTAAAACCGTTTGTTCCCGAAACCGGTTTTCGTATAAATAATATTCGATTTAGTAAGCAAAATTAAACGGTTAATTTCATTTCTTTAGTTATAATACCATCTATTGTATCTAGTAGATATTACATTATAAGATTTACAAGTTTTTATCTGACTGTCGGCTGGCGCTTGGTTCTGTTTGAGTATTTTTGAATTTAACAGGTTAATTCAGCTTTTAATATCGGTTAGCGTTCTCTGTATTAACCGGTTATCGATATCATTTCGGTCAGTATCATACATAACCGTTCAAACAATGAACCGGTTTTTGTTAACCGGTTCCGATACCTGGTTCCCTGGTTATGAATAGTAAATACCTACCCACCACAAAGAACACACACACCAAGTTTCATGTCTCTAGGACCAGCAGTTTGGGCTCTGCGTTGATATTAGTTTAGTCAGTCGATCAGTCGCTCAGGACTTTGAATTTTATATGTATAGATGATTATTATAACCGTTGCCTAGTACCCATAGTACAAGCCTAGTTGCTTAATTTGGGGTTAAATTGTGTTGTGTGCTACGTTTTGCATAAGTTTAAAATTCTCTACAACACAAGTTGCAGTTTATTTGTTCCAACATCTTTGACTTTAGTTATTTTTATTCACAGTAGCTTCCAACTTAGTTATTTATTTATGTAGTTGTGTGTGAATAAATCAATTTTCTTTCTTTCTTTCTTATTTTCAGGCCATACACTTCGCTTACTAATTTTAACATAATATTTGTTTCCAGAGGGTGAAAAACTAGAACAAGTATACGAAGAAACGTTAGAGAAATTTCCAGGGTTTTTGGGTGCTCACATAGCTTATTTACAGGGTATTGACTCCCATACGGATCCTAAAAAGTAAGTGAAATATTGATATTTATTGATAACTAGCTGACCCGACAGACGTTGTCCTGTCGTTTAGTATAAAAAAATAAAATTCATCAAAATCGGTTTAGCATTTTTTCTTTCATAAGAACCTTCTCCTGACAATAGCAAACACAACAAAAAAAGAATTATCGAAATCGGTCCAGCCGTTCACGCGTGATGTCGTGACAACGGAAAACATTTCATTTTTATATACAGGGTGTTTCGACGAGGGGGTATTAAGCCGAAAGGGGGTTGTTCTAGAGGTCTAGGCGAACAACTTTTGTTCTACAAGTTTTGAAAATTCGAAGTAGTTTTCGAAAATTTCGAGTTTAAAGTTTGCATGAAAATCAGCTGTTTTTTAGAGTTTGAGCTCATTGGCCTTAAGGTGCCCTTTTATTTAGTTTGGACCACTACAATCTCAACATTAATTGCCTTTTTTACAAAAAACAGCTGTTTTTTTTAGTGATACAACTTTAAAATTTTCGAAAAAAAAGTTCAAATTTCCAAAGGTCGTAGAATAAAAGTTGTTCGCCTAGACCTCTAGAACAACCCCCTTTCGGCTTAATACCCCCTCGTCGAAACACCCTGTACAAGAAGATTAGTTACGCCCGCGGTTTCACCCGCTTGAGCCTCGATTTACGGAATTAAAAGTAACCTATATGTTATTCTAGGTCTCCAGCTATCTATATTTCAAGTTTTATCGCAATCGGTTCAGTAGTAATTTTTAAGCTATTGCATAGCTTTTATCGCGGGCTTTGAGCGCGGCCACCGAATCAAGAAATTCCTTAACGAATATAAAACTTAACACCTCCCACTCCGCCTATTATGTTAACTAACGCTCGGCCGAGCTACATGGTAACCATGGCAACATAGTACAAAATAAATAAATAATTATAATTGCATAAGTTGATAAAAAATGCTATGCAATAGCTTTACCGCGGGAGTCTTCGAGTGCCACACGTTTTTTTTTTCTAGCTGCGTAATGGGTAGATAAGGAACCCTCGGCACGAGTTCGACTTGCCCTTGACCGGTTTTCGTTAACTTTACAGACTACCTCACATAAACGAAGAGCCCGACGTGACGGCGGCGTGCTGCGACCAGCTCATCACAATATCCGAGACCGTCATTAAGGCCATAGATCAGGAAAAGTTGTTAGCCTACCTCGGCATGAAGAATGATACCAGAAGCGATGCCACTAAAATTAAACAGTAAGTAGATTAGTATTTCTTTTTTTTTCATTGGTCAAGGCATTTGCAAACAGGGAGAAAGCAGAATCTTTAATTTACCATGTCACGTGGGTTCCTGTGTGGGGAGTGGTAGCGCACTCGCCCGGCAAGCGGGGGGCGCAGGTTCGAATGCTATCAAGGAAGAATTTTTGATGATGCATTTCTCCTAGTTAAATATTTCTAGTAAGTACCTTATCTTTATTTATTTTTAGTGTCGAATGACACCGCCCGGTGCGGCGTGTCACTTGGATGACGGATTTTTTGAAGAAATACTTTCCAAAAATGTACACCCGACTGGAATTGAACCGGCAACGTTTACGTTCCAAGTATTGTTGTTATCCCAAGTACGTAATTAAATTATGGACTGCATTACTGAGGCACGTAGGTCA